>LOJH01014388.1:12707-23590 GCA_001685095.1 Ellobius talpinus | reverse complement strand
GGAGGTCACACATCAGAGGTCACGGGTTGCCTGATAGGAGACCCCTCCACAACCGTGTATGCTGGAGAAAAGCACACTACAGGTGTCAAAATGTGGACTTTTGCCACAAGCCCTAGGGTCAGTCCCAGGCCTGAGAAGCTGCACTTCTCCAAGCCATAGTGCTCCTGGCATCTGTCCCTCATTGGTGGTCTCTTCCCTGGTCCCCCTGGAGCAGTGGTTCTCAACCTGTGGAGTATCAGATATCCTGCATATCAGATATTTACATTACAATTCATAACAGTAGCAAAATTACAGTTAGGGAGTAGCAATGAAATAATTTTACAGTTGGGAGTCACCATAGCATGAGAAACTGTATTAAACTGTCACAGCAGAAACGCTGAGGACCACTGCCCTAGAGCGTTCTTTCTATTTTATTTATTTATTTTAAATTTTTGAGGCAGTCTCACACTTTAGCCCAAGCTGTCTTCAACCTCCCCGATGTGCCGGGATTACAGGTGTGAGCCACCACCCTCAGCTGTTTTCCCTTTATTGTCCTACCCACAATCCCTCTATCATACCCTCCTCCACCTGCCACCACCCCTCAGCTCCCGTGAGCACAAGTTCCTGCACACACACCTGATCTCTCCTCTCGGCCCACAGGAACCAAGCCATACTCTTTGGTGGGAACCCACGATATGAGAACGTGCCACTCATTGGGAGAGGTTCCCCTCCGCCCACAGTAAGTATTCCTTCCGTGGCAAAGTCCCTATCAGGGACATAATCAAAGATAAAACCTGTCAACACAGTGCATGATCCCCACAGAGACAGAAAAGAAGGCAACAGCTTTGCTATCAAATAGGTATTAAAGCAGGCTGCCTCACATGTCACGGGAACATCAGCTACCCAGGCCATAAAGACACAAAGCAATCTCGCCCTGTTAGATGGTCTCCCGGGCATGGCCCACTGCACAGCTGTCCTCAAGATAAATGGCCTCTGTCTTCAATCAAGAGGACCAGCAAGAGCTTTTGTCCCACTGGCCCATCATAAATCCACCCGGTAGTTAGAAGTAACATGCTTGGCTGGTCATTGTTTTCACTCAGAGGGAAAAGCAAATTTCTCATACCACACGACAGTCAGGGGCCTCCAACCTGGAGCTTAGCACCTAAGCTGTCACTGGGGGAGGGAGTGTCTTCTATGATAATGGCCTTTACTGTGGCCCTCAAGAAACTGTTCCTAGGGCTAGGGATGTGGATCAGTTGGTAGAGCCCCTGCCTATGCATGAGGCCTTGGATTCAAACCCCAGCACCATGGAAAACTGGGTGTGGTGATTCAAGAAGTTCAAGGTCACACAGAACAAATTCAAGACCATCCTGAGACACAAGAGATCCTACTTCAAAAGGAAAAAAAGGAAAAAGAAAAAACCATTATTCTATTATTCTTGTATTGTAAGACCAGGAGGAAATTTCTTCTGCTTTTATTCATTTATTTATTTGTTGTGCTTGGGGTTTTTGCCTGCCCTACGTACATGCACATGCCTGGTACTTGTGGAGGCCAGAAGAGGGCATCAGATTCCCAGGGACTGGAGTTTTAGGTGATTTTAAACCATCATGTGAGTTCTGGGAATTGAACCTGGGTCCTCTGGAAGAGCAGTCAGTGCTCTTGACCACTACTGAGCCCCCACTCCACCTCTTAAAAAGGTTAAGGTTGAGTTAGCTCAGTGGTAGAACACTTGCCAGAGGTTTAGTCCCGAGGAGAAGCATCGTGGTATTTTCCTAAAAAGGATAAATGTGAGAGGAAAAGAGGGTCTCTTGCTTGTCTGTCTTTTCATCTTTCTGTCCTGGTTTGCTTTTCTGCTGCTGTGATAAATACCAGTACCAAAGGCAACTGGGAAGGAAAGGTTTCTTTGGCTTGCGTATCCTCGTCCTAGTCCATCATTGCAGGAACTCAGGGCAGGAGCTGATGCAGAGGCCCCCTGAGGAACTCTGCTCACTGGCTTGCCCCTCATGGCTTGCTCATATAGAACCCAGGACCACCTGCCCAGGGGTGGGGCCACAGGCAGTGGACCGCACCCTCACGTGGCAGTCCTCCACCAAATGCCTACAGATAACCCACAGGCCAATAACCCAGCACTTTCTCAGCTGACATTCGCTCTTCCCGGATGACTTGAGTGTGAGTCAAGTTGACAGAAAATTAGCCAGCACAAGGCCATATCTCACTTGGAGGAAGATGACCTTGAACACCTGACCCTCCTGCCTCTACCTCCCAGGTGCTGAGACTATAGGCCTGTGCTACCATCTTCTCATTTCCTTTCTGTACCAGAGAGAATCTAAGAGATTTCTTCAGGTTCTGGGGCCAGGTTGAGCCAGGCCTTCACAAGCAGTCTGTTACTGCTAAGCCACTGGGCTGTAGCCCCAGCCCTTCTCTTTATAATTTGTGTTTCCCCTTAATCCTGGGGCCTGAGTATTGTAGGCCGCAATGGTGCTGTGCTGGCCTACCCAGGAGAGCTGCTGCTGATCACAGCCCTCCACCCCAGCAAAACTCAGAAGCCCCCAGGGCCATGCTCAGGTGAGCTCTTGCCTCTCACCGCCTCTACTACTTCCAACCAAGAAGCAGTACGAGGGTAGGAGCCCAGGATGTGCTGGGTGAATGGGTAGTGGAGAAAACACCATGCTGTCTGTTCCCAGTGTAGCGTCCACAGAGCCCAGGATTACTGCTACGGCAGAAAGCTGCAGGTAGGAGCAGTACATGGACTCTGGTGCCCAGGTGACTGGTTCAAATCCCGGCTTCTACCTCATGGCCTATGTCACCTAGGGCATGGCCTCTCTGTGCCTCGGTTCCCCTGTGTGTAGAATGGGGTTGCTGATGGCACGTGTGTGAGCATTGAAGGAATGGATCATTATAAAAGTCATCATGGGCAGTGCACAGTAAATGCCTTGGGGCGGCAGACTGGATCTTTTTGAAACTTCTCTACAGAGGCATGGCATTCGTAAGAAAAGGACAGGATAGACGTCTGTGAGGACAGTGGGTAGACTCTTGTCCAGAGTCTGTCCCCATGGAGCCATTCCTCCTGCCCATCCAGGTCGTTTCAAAGGCGGACCAGAGCCTGATAAAGTAGTACTAAATACCAGGGACCAGTGGAGTGACCCTGGGCCCTGAGAACTCAGGAGGTGCACAGATGGGCAGTTAGCAGCACTCCTGGCTTGCCTGAAGCCAAACTGGCCACAAGTCCTGCTTTTCCTTCCCACAGCTCCACTTTCTGTGTTTTGCCCTGAAAACCTTACTTACTATTCTCTTATAACTATTATTTTGTTTGTGTGTGTGCATGCATGCACACGCGTGTGTTATGTATGGGAGTGCACAGGGAGGATGAAAGAAGGGTCCCTTGGAACTGGGTTATAAGCTTACGGAGGTGGGTGCTGAGAACTGAACTCTGGGCCTCTGGAAGAGCAGCAGGTGCTCTTAATCGCTGAGTTGTCTGGCCATCTCCCTTATTATTTTCTTAAACAGGGTTTCGTGTAGCCTGAGCTGACCTCTTAACTAACTCATAGCTCACTGTGTAGCTGAGGCTGACCCCTTAACTCCTGCTCACTGTATAGTCAAGGCTGACCTTGAACTTCTGATGCTCCGGCCCCTACCCCCAAGTGCAGGCTTCACAGGCTTGTGCCTCCCGTGGTTTATGTAGTAGTGACTTAGAGGCTGCAACTTTAAAATCCCATCCTGCCTTCTGCTAGTCAGCTTTCTAGATCTTTCTTTCTCCCTCCAGCTGTCAGGCCCCAGGGACACAGGCTGACTTTATTATTAATCTAAGCCAAACATGATTTGGGAAAATCTGCTGCTGTGAAAAAGGAATTAATCGCTATACTGCGATTGTAAATAAGTGATTTCTAGGTTACCTTCTGTTTGAGACAATCAGGCCACTGTCCATGTCCTTAACCGAGGTAAACAACAGCTGACCTTATTTTCAAGGCTGGAGGACAGAACAGCCCTCACTGCCTTGGCAAAGGTGATTACCAGCTGTCCCATCTCAGCCAGCCCCAGAGGAAGAGGCTCACCCTCTACCCCTGCTGGGGACATCTGGAGAGAAGGGTACTGATACTGTTGTCCGTGGAAACCGGAAGGATGAGGATGTGGGCATCTGTCTCAGGGAACACAGCACAACTGGCTGCCCTCCCCCCCATGTGAACTCTCAGCCCAAGCTGTGAGGGGGAGAGGGTTCTGCCTATGCCTCCACCTCCCTCCAAAAGAGTCACCAGAGTGGGTGAGGGAGAGGAAGCAAGGCCACCAACGACTCAGCCTGGAAAGTGTCTTCCTCTTAGTTCTCTCTCCACAGAATCTCTAGGAACCCTTTCCTAGACCCCAACAAAAATAACTCAGGGCGATTGTGAAAATTCCTGAGTTCAAGATCTTTGCTGGCTTTCTCTTCAGCTCTAAGCTCTTCCATCCCATAAAACAGCAGTATCCTTGTAAGCCCTGAAAGGGGTGGTATTAGTGCTGAGGACTAGAACTCGGGACCTCACACACGGCCAGGCTATACCCTCAGCCCCAAGAGATGGGCCTTACAGACAGCAAAGGACCAAGGAGAGCAGAAACAAGGAACGAAATTCTGATTGGTCTTTTCAAAGTTCTGTCTTGTAAAAAAGCTCCTTAAAGTCCTTACTGCTGGGTAAGGATTAAAGCAGAGGGAACCTCATGATCGCCCCGCTTGAAACTGACCCGTTTCGAGGAATCCTGGCTATTCTCATTCATGTGGTACTTTAGCATGAGCGATTCCATTTTGATTTTCAGTCTGGCCCAGTACAGGACTCAGGTTCGATTCCCGGTCCAAAGCAGTGACCCCTTGTCATTTTCTTATAATAATAGTTGTAGGGTTTGTTTTGTTGGTTTGGTTTGGTTTTTTTGTTTGTTTTTGATTTTTTTGAGACAGGGTTTCTCTGTGTAGCTCAGGCTGTTCTGGAACTCTGTAGACCAGGCTGGCCTTGAACTCACAGAGATCTGCCTGCCTCTGCCTCCAAGTTATGGGATTAAAGGCATGGGCCACCACCACCTGTTTTTGCCTCTGGGCTTTTTATCATTCTCTATTTTATATATGTTTCTTTGCTTCTTACTCTGTGGCTGGCTGGCTGTATAGCTGAGGTGGCTGGCCCCTGGAGTCTTCTCTCCTCTCATTCCTTGATCCTCCTTTCCTCTCCTCTATTTAGTCTCTCTGCCTGCCAGCCCCATCTATTTCTCTCTCCTGTCCATCTATTGGCTGTTTAGCCCATTATTAGATCAATCAGGTGTTTTAGGCAGGCAAAGTAGCACAGCTTCACGGAGTCGAACAAATGTAGCATAAAAGAATGCAACACATCTTTAACTAATATTTCACAACAAATAGCAGCATGGGGGTTCTCCTCAGACTCGTTGAAACAGACCCTCCCAGGGAAGCGGCCTGGGAGATTTGAAGTCTAACAAACTTAACAGGTGAGTTTGGGGAACACTGCTTTCAGGGGGTGGGTCTCATGCTTGTGTGTGCCCTGGAATCTGTGGGCTTGTGGAATCTGGGCTGGGACCCAGGCAAAGCTGATGCTGCTGGCCTGGGAGCCAAAGTGGAGAACCAGCGCTCTCAGGCTGCCTTGCTCAGTGGTCCCAGTGCTCTAATGGACAGGATGGTCCTGTGTGTTGAAGGTGGCCCACGCGCTGTGGGATGCTTACCTGGTTTCTGCTTGCTAAATGTCCGTAGTATCCCGGCCTCAATCCTGCCCCAGCTGTGACAACTAGAGCATCATTAGTTATCGTAGGTGTGTCTGGGAGACAAGATCACCTCATGGAGATGCACTGGGCCTCCTGAAGAAGTGCTCCATGTCCTTTCTACTCCTCATCCTACCCCAAGTGGCATGCTTGCTGTTGTGTGTGACCTAGACCTCAGAAATGTCCCTGGGGCCAGGAGACCCTGATCTTGGGGTCAGCAGACCAGCAGCAGTCATGAGCTTGTCAAGAAATGTAAAATGTCTGGCTGGGTGGTAGTGGCATGCACCTTTATCCCACCCAGCACTTGGGAGGCAGAGGTAGGTGGATCTCTGAGTTGGAGGCAACTACAAAGCAGATGCCGGAACAGCCAGGACTGTTACACAGAGAAACCTAAAACCCTGTCTCAAATAAAATCACCAAAAGAAGGAAGGATGGATGGATGGATGCAGAGTCCTGGGGCCAGAGAGGTGGATCAGTAGCAAATAGCACTGCCTCCTCTTGCAGAGGACTCAGGTTCCGTTCCCAGAACCCACATGGAAGCTCATAACACCTGATCCTTGAGTTGCAGGGGTTCAATGCCCTCTTCTGACTTTTGCAGGACAGGTACACATGTGGGGCGAATGCGCACACAAATGCGAAACACTCCTACAGATAAAATCAGTCTAAACATTTTCTCGGAGCAGAAATGCTCAGGAGCGGAAATGTTGCCTCTTGGTCCTGGGTGTTCTGACGGGGTCTGCTGGGTTTGCACGCGCGCCCCAGCTTCTTCAATTCTGGAATTGCCAGAGCAGCATGCTTTAAAACTGTTATTGACAGTTTCAAAAGTTTGGTTTTCTATTTTCTGTATCCTACCTCAATACAGGGAAAAACAAATATTGGTGGGTGTGGGCCGAGTGTGGGGATGTTAAAGCCCCCTAGATATTCGAAGAGGTCTTGCTGAATTATTTTAGGTCTGTTTTTTTTAAGTGGGGAAACAGAGGTCAGGAGAGATTAGAAGACCTCCTCCAAAGTCCCAGGTAAGGTAAAATGTATAGACGGGGACTGGATGACGGTTTGGGCAGGAAAGTGCATGCCTTGTGAGAGCCTCCAGAATTATAAAAAGCATTTATATATATATATATATGTATACCTACATAATAAAGAGCTAGGTGTGGAGTCTGTACTGTAATCTCAACACTGGAGAGTGGAGATGGGTGAATACCTGGGGCTCACTGGCAACCAACCTCACCTACTGGGCAGACTTTAGGTTAATGAAAGACCTTGTCTCAAGGGGGAAAAAAAGGGTAGATGGCAGCTACACACCTACAATACACACTTGGAATTTGTTCGGACCTGGTTCCTAGAATCTGTGGACCTGCGCCCCTCCATCTGCTGGCTGCTAACTGCTCCGAATGTCCCTAGTATGGCTGATACAGCCCAGTGCTATGCCTCAGTGAGAGTGCAGCCTGGGAGCTGGGGGTGGGGGAAGGAAGATTCCTGCTCTGTGTGTATGTGCTAGGCTAGAGGCTAAAGCCTGGGGCCCCCAAGGGATGTCAGACTCGAGGCATCAGTGGACCCGAAGCTTCTCACGCCACCCTGGTATTCCCCCAAGCTGCACAATACCTTGTGATAAAAAAAAAAAAACACACCGTGTCTGACTGCTATACCTGGCCAGGTTGTCATCCCCTGAGAAGTTCCCGGCATCTTCAATGGTAGAGGTGCTCCCTCTGTGTACACAGAGGACTGGCTCCAGGAATCCCAAGGGTACCAAACGCTAACGATGCTCAAGCTCCTTGTGTAAACTGATGTGCTATTTTCCATGTAACTGGCTTCATTGCCTCTGAGTGTGGTGACATCCACACACAATCCCAGCTCGCTGGAGGCTGAGACCAAAAGATCCTTTTGCATTAGAGTCTAACCTGGCTACATAGGGAGTTCCGGGCTATCCTGGACTACAGAGTAAGACCCTGTCTAAGTAAATAAGTAACAGAAACAATAGAAAAAAAACCCAGAAAGTACATACGTGCGCAATACAGGATTTTTTTTTCCAGTAGCTTTGATTTGATCCAAAGTTAGTTGAATCCTTGGGGGTGGAACCAGCATCCCCAGAGGGAAAGGCGGGCTGTATAATGGCAGGTTGACCCAGTACGAGCTGTACCCTGTTCTGACTGACCCTCCTCTCCTCCACAGTACTCTCCCAGCATGCGGGCCACCTACATGTCTGTGGCAGATGAGCACCTGAGACACTATGAGTTCCCATCGTAGCAGCTTCTGGGGTACCTGCCGCCTCCTGCCAGCTTGGTTTTCAGCAAATGCAGATCCCAGCTGTGTTTCTGTAACAGAAACTGAAAAGTTCCCGGACAGGCAGGCTCCTGTGGCAGCAGGGACACAGCTGGTACGCCTGGCCTCCAGCCAAGCTCTCTATCCTGGAACTCCCCAGGACTCAGAGCCTGCTTCAGTCCCCCCTTTAAGTCCTACCCTCAGCAGAGGAGAAGAGGCAGTGAGGAGGGGACCACCAACCGAAGAGCTCCATTCTCTCAAGGTCCTGCCACAGGGCCCCTGGCTCTTGTTAGAGTGGCCCTAAGCCCTGGCCACACCTTCCAGTTAGTTACTCTGTCCTGGGTTCCTAGCAGGTGACAATTGGAAATGTGTTAAGAGAACACATGGTCCAGGAACCACGTTCTGGGACCACACAGACTCTGCCTAGACCACAGGATAGCATTACGAGTACATTACAAATACTTCCCAGAGGGGATTGGTGTCTTCAGTCTGGCAGTTTCGGTTAGGAGCAGGGGAGAAAGCCTGCCACGTTCTGCCTCCCTCACCCCCATTCCAGAGCCAGGTCTCAACTGCAGGCAGGGACAGTCTCGGGTATGAACGGACACTTTGAAAGCAGCCAAACTCTTGTTCCCAGTATTTTAAGACATTTTGATGATCCAAAGAGTCACACCTTCCTCACAGGCACCTCAGACCGGCTCAGGTCCTTCACCTGTTTCCATGCTCTGGCTCTCACATAAGTCTCTGCAGGAGACGCTGGGAAGTGGGTTGTGGGTTTTTTTGTTTTGGTGCGGGCCTTGGCCTAGAACTCACAGAGATCCACCAGCCTTTGCCTCCAGAGTACTGGGGTTAAAGGTGTGCGCCACAACACCAGGCCAGGAACAGATTTTGGGGGGGTTCAAGACATGATTTCTCTGTGTACCCTTGGCTGTCCTGGAACTCAATCTGTAGACCAGGCTGGCCTCAAACTCACAGAGACCCACCTGCCTCTGTCCCCGAGTGCTGGGATTAAAGGTGTGCACCACCGTGCCCGGTTCTTTCTTTTCTTTTTTTTATTTTAAATAAAGATCACTGAGACAACAAGTCCCAGATGGCTGGAGAAGGATATTCTGGGGCCCTGTAAAGGGACAAATGTGATAGCTAAGAAGGCTGAGGGCTTTCTCTATCCTGAAGAATAGGCATTTCCTGGCTAGGAGAAAATAATGATCCCTGTCCTGCCTGCTGGGGGACCAGGTTAGGCTATTTGGTGCTTCCAACTTTCTGCCAACACAGAGCATGCGACACACTAAAGCCCCGTGGCCTTGCACACCCAAGCAGGGCCTGGGTGATGGTGTGTGACAGGACCGTTTCCATTTCAGAAGAGCCACACTGTCATCACACTGACAGCTCCCAGCCAAGCAGCCAGGCGCCGGCCTCACTGTGTCTCATATTAACCCGTGCATACTGTGAGCCACCTTTCTGAGTCTGTGTCCTGTGCAGATCTTGGGCTGTGACCTCAAGGCATTTGCTTCTATTGTTTCCTCTGCAGCAACGGAAGGACTTTTTAATGCATGTACATTAAACTAAAACTCCTCCGGGTTCTACAGGAGTCAGGTGGGCAAACCTCTGCTTGAAACGTGTTCGCCCTCACCTGAGTCAAGAAATAAACCACTTCTCTTAAGATGTGCGGTTGACTGCATCGCTTACTTGCTAAGCTTTGGGGAACTAGCAAGGGTGCATGTCCTCTCCACAGAGGTGGGGAGGGAGGGACTACGAGAGACTCCTCCTCCAGCAGCCGTATCAGATTTCAGTGAGAGGTGAGATGGGGGGGCTGTGAGGCACTAGATAGATGGCTCAGATTGCTGCTCTTCCAGAGTATCTAAACAACCCCCACATCAAGCAGTTCATAACCCCCCATAGCTCGCTCCATCTCCAGGAGATCCACTGCCCTCCCTCTGTTCTTCCAGGATAACCACATATATATGATATATACACAGAGAGACATATATACACATACATAGAAATTAAGCAAATCTTGGAGCTGTAGAGATGGCTCAGTAGTTAAGAGCATTTGTTCCTTTTGCTGAGGACCTGGGTTCGGTCCCAGCACCCACATGACAACCTACGGTCCTCGAACCCTTCAGTTCCAGAAGTCCTGATGCCCTCTTCTGGTCTCCATGGGCACACAAACATACGATGCACATACCTGGAGGAAAACACTCACACACAGGTCTCATTATGTAGCATTGGTCAACCTGGAACTCATTGTGTAGACCAGGCTAGCCTAGAACTCTATGAGATCTGCCTGCCTCTACCATTCAAGACCTGGAACCAAAAGGTGAGTGTTACTACGCCCAGCATAAAAACATTTTTTGTTTATTTTGTGTTTTGAAACAGCTTCTCTGCGTAGCCCTGGCTGTCTTAGCACTCACTTTGTAGACCACACTAGCCTTGGTAACTCCCGTCTCCTAAATGCTGGGACTAAAGGTATGCACCCCCACATCTAGTTATGAAATCTTATTTTAAAAAAGAAAAAGAAGGGGCTTTGAATGACTATCTCAGGTCACAGGGGCCTTGCATGTGTGTGTGTGTGTGTGTGTGTGTGTGTATTTTGCACATACGCCAGAGGACAAAGGACATTGGCTCTTCTGTTCTACCCCCTCCCCATCTTATTCCCTTGAGATGGGGTCTCTCAAGAGGCTGTCAGCCAGAAATGCTCCTGTCTCCCCCACTGCAGCACTAAGGTTACAGGCATGTCACACCTAGCTTTTTAGGTGGGTACTGGGGACTTGAACGCAGGTCCTTGTGCTTACACAGCAAAAGCTCTTATCTGGGCAGGCGGTGGTAATGCATGCCTTTAATCCCAGCACTTGGGAGGCAGAGGCAGACTGATCTCTGTGAGTTTGAGGCCAGCCTGGTCTACAAGAACTAGTTCCAGGACA
>LOJH01014387.1:9845-24166 GCA_001685095.1 Ellobius talpinus | reverse complement strand
ATATATATATATATATATATATATATATATATATATATATATATATACCCATGAGCCTTGAGAAGGGTGTCCTGGACCCAAGACTTCCAATTCTGAAGCAAGGCTCAGGTGATGGTTTCGTGTGTCAAACACAGGCATCTCAAGTGTGAGGATCCATACTGACAAGTACAACCCCACCACTGGGAGGACGGGGCCATGCAGAGGAAGATAGAGCCCCAGAGCTTGCTGACCAGCCGGTCTAGTTGGTCAGTAAGCCTCACTGAGGTGGAAGGACAAAGAGGTGGTTCAGCAAGAAAAACACTTGTTTGCCCAAGCCAGACAGCCTGAGTTCGATACCCAGGATGCATAGTAGAGAGAGAGCACAAACTCCCAAAAGTTGTCCTCCGACCTCCCAGCGCATGCTGTGGTATACTCAAGTGCACGTGCATATTGACATTGACCTCTGCATTCTATAGGAACGGGCAAGCACACCTGTATATACTCACACTGTGTGGAGGGGGGGGAGAAGAGGAGAAGGAAGAGGAAAAAAGGAGGAGAAGGAAGAAGAGGAAAACAGGAAAGCCCTGCTCTGCTATAAACCCTCTCTGGGTATGCTGGGTCTGTTCAGTGGCTGACTATGCCTGGGTCCAGGCCAGGCTCAGAGTTAACAGGAGCCGAGATACTTCACACTTGACTGTAAGAAGACATAGCGAAGATGGCTTTGTTCTGCAGTCGGCAGAGAAGCAAGTGAGGGATAATTAGTTCCCAGCCCTAGATGTAGCGCTGCACTGATTCCTGCAGGCCTTCATAAGAAGGACCTAGCTAGAGGGAGTGGGGCCTTGACATCTGGATAGGACTGTAGGTGTAACTGTAGTACCTTCAGAACAGCACGCCAAGAGGCAAGTAGTTACTAGTCATGCAAAGTGACCTGAGAGCTCCTGACACACCCTGCTTTCTCATGATCAGGACCTTTGAGCGGAAACTGCGCTGCCTACCCTTCTGTACTCAGCTGATCTGCTCTATAGCCAACTGAGGAACTACGGGGAGATTTAACCTCATGGGTACCTTGTAAAAGGAAGTAGAATAAAGCACAATAGAGCTTCCCACTGTGAAGAAAGAAAGCCCCTTGCTGCTGGTGCTCTTAGACAGTCCCTACAGGAGCCAACGCCAGCCTGTGAGCACAGCTGGCTTAGCAGTATTAGCAGAGTGGGTGGGCCACAGCCCCCTGACTGTTTAGGGCAGGCAGACTCTTAAACTCTAACTGAAAGAAGGGATATCAGGAGAAGGGAAGAAAACAATGCTATTTACTGATTCTTCATCCTTGCTGTTGCGTGGTGTTAGACAGGCCCGTCCTGGAAAGCCTATGGTTCCAATGTAGCTATTGTCCAGTAGAAGAGAAGAGGGTCCTAGTGGTGTCTCCTTTTGACTGTACAAGGCAAGTCTTAGCCACAACCATTGCTGATGAAATCATCATACTCAGGATGCAGCAAAAGCCACCACAGGACCAGAAGGGAAGAGGGTGAAGGACTGTCAAACCTAAATCCAACTCTCTCTCAAACTAACTAACTACTCTACTGCCTCCACCAGCCAGGGGTTCACATGAAACATCCCACATTCTGGTTAACTGTTATTGGACACCCTGATGTTTTAAGCTCAAAACCCCATACACTGGTGTCCAAAGTAGTTTGGCTTCTTGTTCCCAAGGATATCTTGTTTTCCCTTTGTTCCCTTTGAGTCAGTCCAATTAGGATGAAGTTTCCCAGGCCCAAAGGATCTTTTGGAGCGCAGTTACCTGGAGAGAGAAGCAGGGCTGAGCACTGCTTGTGGCTCCTTTGGGTTTGTCTTTGGTAGCAGCTCCCAACAAAGGCTGCCAGTGACTCAGCTGCCAGCCTGACTCACAGGCCTCCTCTCCCCACTTACTGATTTCTCTAAGGCAGCCATTGTCCACGCCTAGGCCACACACTGTCACTCATCAGATTCCCTAGTTGACTCAGGATGACCACAGTGTGGCTTGAAGTCTTCAAAGGAGCCCCCTAGAGGGAATCTTCAGGGATGGAGACATAGGGGCCCAAGGTTACAAGAACTGCATGGACAGTCACAATGGCCCTTTCACCCAGATACCTCAACCATTTCTAGGTTGGAAACTCTGCTGACCAACGATGTCATTGTAAGTTGACTTAATAACAAATTTTCTAACTTTCACCATTCATTCCTTCATTGCCTATGTCATCTTTTCCCTGAACAGTGAATCACCAAGCCCTTGGAAAATGGCAACTATGAAAGAACTAGAGTCACAAGAGGCCGATAAAGCCACAGCCTTGGCCCTGTAGATGTTTGTGGCAGAGCCGCTGGTGGTCACGGGAGCTCTGTAAGGGTCTGGTCACGGACTTACCCTGGAGTCTCACTCTGTGAAGCCACAGGAAATGCTCTTGAGATGTGGCTTCTTGTGGCCAGTGCTGGGTTGGACCAGAGTTGAGATCAAATCTGCCAGCCTGGTTCTTCCCCACTCAGGAAATATGCCTGACCTGAGAATTCCTTAATTGAAGGGGAGTTGGGATTGTGAGAGCAGCTGCTGCCTCTCTGGTTTTTAGTGCCCATTGCCTTTAGAAAAAACTATCCCCCCCACAGTGAATGAATCACCAGCAAGCTGAAAAGCCATTCCCTGGAGAGGAAGAATCACAATGTAGAAGTGACTTCCTAGTTTCCCCAAATGACAAGGGGGTACATCTACAGTTCATTGACACCTGTTCCTCAACATCTTTTTATAATGTAATGAGAAAAAATTACTGTCAATCTCCCATGTACAAGATACAGATACTTGTTGAAGCCAACATGAGATAATATCAGGGGCTGCCTGGATGGACAGAAGGCAAATTCTCTGTTCATAGCCATAAACCCAGCCAACTGGGGAGGATGTGTGTTTGGCCTGTTTTAATTTCAACTTGTTTTTGTTTTCAGTGTGTTGGGGTATTGTTGTTGTTGTTGTTGTTTTATTTCTTCCTTTTAATGAACTAGATTCACCAGATTTTGTTGATATGCTAGGGATTTTCCAGCTAGCTTGGGACCTGTAATTCAAACCACTTCTGAGCCATTTTGAAAACATCTCCACTTTATTTTGTGAAAACATTGGCCTTGTAGCACAATAGACTTATGGAAGTCATTTCACGGAGGATTCATGATGATACAGAGTGACCCACTGGGCCTATAAAAATAATACAGAAAGTTCAAAATGACTCTAGTGATAATTTAACATGCTTGGCCCTCAGCCTATGTTAGTAGATAAGGTTTTATTGGAACACAGCCATACACTTTAATGCACATGTGATCAATGCCTGGTTTTACATGGTAGTGAGAGTTGAGCAGTCACACAGACTATAGGGTCTGCTTCTAAACTGTTTACCAGCTACCAACCCCAGCCTTAATAAAATAAAAATAATATTATTTCAGTGGTTTGTTTTAACAGATTTCTAAAGAACCTCTTTTTTTTCTTTTGTTTTAGTAAATAAGATGATAGGCGTGGGACTTTCACAGAATTACAGGTTGATAAGGAAAAACCTTAGTCACAAAGGTTGAAGGAATCCTTCCTATTCTAGGTCACAGGGGAATAAGATGTGGTTTGACTTAAACAAAGTTCATCACCTTACTAGTTAGTTAGGTTCTCCGGAAACTGCAGGTTTATAGCTGGGAGGAGTAAATTAAGCCCAAAGGTCACATGGGCTTGGGTCACAAGCCTGGCCTATTGCTATTTTAACATCTATATCTATGAGAAGAAAGACTGTTGTCTTTGTGTGGGCAATCTTTACAGAAGGTTCTGCTTGCTCGGAATTGTTGACTCTGGGAAGGTAGGAGGCTTCATCTACTGCTGAGCTCTTGTCTGTCTCCACCCTGCCGGTCCTTGTGATCACTACTGCAGGAAGTCAGATGAGATGCACAGAAGAGAGTGTTGGACACAGGTGGGGGTCTATCACACAACACAGAGTGGTACTCTCAAGGGTGAGGGCATCAAGCGACCAAGGAGGAAAAACACTCTAAAGGTCGCGTAGATAATGGCCTGCGTCTACATGTTAGGCAGACTTCTGCTGACCCTCAAGAATCTAGAACTAGAAAGCTTTACTGGGTGACTGGCTTGCCAATTTGGATTAACTCTTAAGAGAGAGAGGGCAATAGTGTCTGTTCTTTACTAGAAGACCACTGGCTAAATAGTAATCTAATGACCTGCTGGGCAGTTCAGACTCTTGTGATTTCACCTAGGAACTTAGATTCATTGAGATCCCATTCTATTGATCAGTAAAAGAGTGTTTCAGTCCATGGTTATTTCTAACTAGTTACCTAATTCACCTGGTTATATCTAACTAGCTACCTAATTCACCTGGTTATATCTAACTAGCTACCTTATTTACCTGGTTATGTCTAACTAGCTACCTAATCTGAAGGCTCTATGTCTCCTTCATTTTCCTCATGTCTTGCCTCATTTCTGTTTGGTCTGTTCTGGAGCCCCAACTGTCAGCTGCTAGTCCCCAGGCAAACCCCGTTCCCTGTCTGCTGCACTGTTGACTCACTGTGAGCCCCAAAGGCATACATATGTAGCACCAGGAAATAACTACACTCTCATTTACCAGTTCCCGTTGATTCAGAGGCAAAGCCCCTATCCTCTGGTTAATAACTAAGTGCCTGTGAGAAAGAACGTTCCTGGGTCCTCAGGGCGGAAATGTAACCCGGGTCATATAAATGCTATTTGGAGCCTCGCTGTATAAAAGATATCTTCAGTCACTTCTGCCCATGCTTATTGCATTTCCCCGTGTTCCAGTCCATTCTCCCACTACTTCCCAACATCATAGTGGCCAGGGGTGTGTCCCTGCTATCATTAGCAGAACCTTTCCTCCATTCGGCATGCACGTGTGTCTGTGTGTACATTACCAACAGTGCATGCATGTACACACACACTTTGACACTGATAGGTAGAAGCAATAATCCTTGTCCCAAAGACACCTTCCCCCTTCAGTACCACGCCCCACCGCTGACCCTTTTTTTTTTTACTGATACCAGGAGTAACAGTGGCTACAGTTTTAATGACTTGCTTGTGCCAGGGACTATGCTAGGGTTTGGATTTGCTCATCTCACCGACTAAGCACAGAAATGGAGGCCCTGCTGTCATCCCCACTTCACAGATGGAAAACTAGGGCTTCACATATGCATGAGATCACATGCGCAGAGGCAGAGCCAGGGTTCCAGCTGGAAAAGTTGCCGCAGCCACGCTCTGCTTTTCCTTCCGATGTGGGGTGGAACCTGCCCCCTTTCCACTGTGCCGAATTAACCATTTTAGGTCCTACATACGGCGGAGCGGACACTTCTCTCTGAGTCCAGTTATGACACTTAAAATAATGTCCTTCCCAGACTTCAAAAGAGGACAAATAGCTAATTGACAGGTATTTGGAAGAAACTCAACTTCACTGATCATTAGAGAAACATCAATCCAGGTAAGACCGTGGTCAGAAGCCAGAAGATGGCAAGTGGCGATGAAGATGTGGGGGGAAGAAGGTTTTGACCATCACACAAAACAGTATAGCTCTTCCTCAAAAAATTAAAACCGGAAGTACCCTAGTGTCGAGCAACCTTCTTCACTGCTGGGCACATATGTCGGCATTGTTGAAGCTGTGTCTTTACTCGGATATTTACAGTAGCAGCATGTGCATCAGACAGTGACTGGGATCGACTCAGAAGGCCTGTCATTAGCGACAACATAGATGGGCATCCCCTGAAGGTCGGTCTCTGCATACAAGAGGTTCACTAGGGGGTGTGACAGACATAAACCCTGGAGTCACACAGACCTAGTGTTTCACGGAAGGACTCTTGAACAGAGGAAGGGAAGATGATATTTGGGGAGGAGTACTCTGTAGCCACATGGCACACAGAGCCATACGATGCCCAGCTGCCGCCGGGGCTGCCCCCACAGCTTTAGGGACCACTTGAAGCTGGCGGTGTGTTGGACAGAGTGAGACGGGCTGAGGAACTTGTGCTGGTCCTAGGAAGCAGAACGAGAGAAGCTAACCAAGCAGGACCAGAAGAGCACTGAGTATGCTGAGAAGTTTTCTGGAAACTGTCAGGGCTGTGGGGAGACAGAGCATGGAGTTATGGGTGATGGAAGGCAGGACTGAGCTCCCGTGCCGTTCTGTGCAGTGGAAAGACGTGATCAACACATCCTGGAAGTTTAAAAACAGCGAGCAGAGAGGTTTCTGAGTGTCCCTACAGCAAAGCAATGATAAATGGAGCTGTAGCTCAGTGGTTGAGTGCTTGTGCGAGGCCCTGGGTTCAATTCCCAGCACTTAGAAGAGAAAGACTAACAGACTTGATGACATGTTGTCGGGGTTTCTGTTCTGCCTGGTTCCCGCAATCGTTAAGTTCCAAAGAAATCACACAGAGGTCTACATTAGTTATAAACTGGCCCATTAGCTCAGGCTTCTTATTAACTCTTATAACTTATATTAGCCCATTATTCTTATCTGTGTTAGCCACATGGCTCTGTACCTTTTTCTGTGAGGCAGGCACAGCTTGCTTCTTCTGTAGCTGGGCCAGCACTGCGGAGGGAACTTCCTTCTTCCCAGAATTCTCCTGTTCTTGTCACCTGCCTCTACTTCCTNACTCTTATAACTTATATTAGCCCATTATTCTTATCTGTGTTAGCCACATGGCTCTGTACCTTTTTCTGTGAGGCAGGCACAGCTTGCTTCTTCTGTAGCTGGGCCAGCACTGCGGAGGGAACTTCCTTCTTCCCAGAATTCTCCTGTTCTTGTCACCTGCCTCTACTTCCTGTCTGGTTGTCCCACCTATACTTCCTGCCTAGCTACTGGCCAATCAGCGTTTATTTAAAATATAATTGACAGGATATAGACCATTGTCCCACATCAATGACAGAGTGAGAAAAAGGCAGAACAGTGGTCTGAGGCAGATGTGAGGTGATGTGTGCCGGGCATCAGACTGGGCCCCTGGCTGTACAGGTACGTCTCCTGCCTGGTGTGCATAGCCTCCTCCTAGAATAGAGAAACACACTGGCATCCAAGTGGCTCACTGGTGTCATGGAACAAATAGGTAACAAAGGAAAATTAAAGTCAGGCTGGCAAAAAGCCAGTCACTCTGAGCAGCAGTGGATGGAGGAAAATGGCTGTGTCCGTGGCAGGGACTCTGTCCTCCAAGTTCGCATCTGTGGGCAGGACATACAGCCCGCCTGGAGGTGACTTCCTAACTCCCACACAGAGGATGGCTTTGGCCAGCATCCCCCCAACCCTCACCATGGAATTGGATGGAGACAGGAGCTTTGGCTTACCAAAACTTGGCTGTGGCCGAGAAGCGGTGAAGGAATCCTTGGACATGGGCTATCATTTCTGTCCCTGAGGGTTCTCTTCAGCAGGTAATTCCTGCATACACAGCAGTTCTTGCTTTCATTTTAGTCATGAGGATATAATTGTACCTTGAAATATATTACATAAACGGTGTTACCCTGGATTCTCCATGCTCTCAGGGATCAATGTTAGCAATTGCAGGAGATTCAGATAGGGGGTCAGCCCAGGATAGTCCCTGCCCACCTCCATCCCTGTTCCTGTCTCTCCTTCATGCCTCATGATTATATCATGTACTAACTACGGTCTGAAAAGTGGCTGGATGTACAAACTTGTGAAGACACACTATGCTCAAGTCTGGCCAGCTGTTTCTGTGTCGGTTGTGAACCTGGCTTTGTAAACTTAACTCATTAAAAGCTTCAGCTATCCTTGGAGGCTAGAGTCTGTCACTCCTCTTCCCAAAACCCTCAGTGTCTTCCCACCTCACTTGGATAAAAACCCAAAATGTCCCCATCTCCCTGATGGGCCCCCAATTGCTCTGACTTCATCTCCCCTGCATCAACTCCACCCACCGTCTTGACTTCTTAGCCGCCTCATCACAGAACTTGGAAGGAGTGGTAGGGAAAGATGTCCTAGTCATGGACCAGACCCTTAGCGCATCAGTTTCCCCAGTCTGATTCCTAGACTCAACATCACAATGGCGATAAAAATCACAGAAAGTACCTTTATGAAACCTGACAGGCTAATTCTAATTTTTCATGGAAATATACAAATTGAGTGTCTTGACTGGCCTTTGCACCAAGTTGTCATAAGCTAGAGTCCATCCAAGAGGAGGGAGCCTCAATTGAGAAAATGCCCCCATAAGATCAGGCTATGCGCAAGCCTGTAGGGCATTTTTTTAATTAGTGATTGATGTGGGATAGCTCAGTCCTTTTGTGGGTTGGGCCACCCCTGTGCTGGTGGTCATGGATGCTGTAGGGAAGCAAGTTAATGAACCAATGAGGAGTCAACCAGTAAGCAGCACCCTTCCGTGTCCTCTGTCAGTTCCCGTCTTCTGGTTCCTACCCAGTTTAAAACTCTGCCTTGGCTTCCTTCAGTGAACTGTGACTCAGGATATATAAGACAAATTGCTTTCGGCCATGATGTTTCATCACGTTACTAGAAACCCTAACTAAGTGAGTATAGAAAAGACAATCTTAAGTAAGAATAATATCAGAAGATCCACATCACAGTACTGTCAAGAATTGCTACTAGCTGGGCATGGTGGTATACATACATCTGTGAACCAGCAATGGGGAAACTGAGGCAGGATGGTTACAGAGTTGAGGCCAGAGGTTAAGTCCAGCTTGGACTACAGTAATAAAACCCTGTCACAGAGAGAGGGGGAGGGGAGAGGAGGGGAGAAGAGATAGAGAGGTGTCTCAGCTGCTTGCTGCTTTTGTAGAGGCCTGAGTTCACTTCTCAGCACCCAAATTATGTGGCTCACAACTGCCTGTAACTCCAGCCCCAGGAGATCTGAGCCCTCTTCTGGACTCTGTCTGCACCCACACACATGTGCACATACACACAGAGACACATACATTTAAAAATAAATATGTAAAGAATATATGTTTAAGAGAAAGAATGAGAGACAAACACTAAGAAAGAGAAAGTCTGTAAACATGTAGGAAATTTAAAAGGATTTCATTGGAATAAAGACAGATCGGCGTGGTGTTTCAGAGCACGGAAAATGTTGTTGCTTCAAATGCGGGTCAGCTATGCTTCCTTCAGAAATGAACAACACGTGCCCAGGTGCTTCTGAGTGCAAGGCAATGAGTCCACTGGCTTCGATGTGAAGACAGAAATTTTCACATGTGACCTTTCATTCAGATTAGAAACTGCATCTGCTTTAAGTTTATACGTCCTCCAGATCAAAGGGTGTCTGGAAGCTGAAAGAAGGCATTGTACATGTTGTGGAAATGTAACTGACATACCCGTGCTTTATTACATGTGCTACGTATTATATATGACTCTTACACAGTGTGTACATAGCACATGGTAATATACTGTCCCTTATCAGGAAACTAACCTCAAACTTAAAGATGAGTTCACCAGACCCAGCAGGTGAAGGCACTTGTTACCAAATCTATCGACCTAAGATCCCAAGACCCACATGGTTGAAGGAGAGAACCAACTCCTGCCAATTGTCCTCTGACCTCCACATGTGCAGTATGGTGCACACACACACACACACACACACACACACACACACACGCACACATGGGATGAGGGGGAATAATAAAATATTAAGTTAATCCCTACCGTAGTCTTATTTCTAAAAATAAGGTCACCATCCACAGGATAGGTTATAGTGACAGCACAGTGTTGGGGGAGGCCACTTGACCTCTGGGATATTCCTCCCCAGATCCACATGAGTGAGTGTGCTCCTGGCATGAGGATGGCCATGTCAGGACCGCTGGGAGTAGCAAAGCCTGCCGTCCTGACCCGAGGGTCAGTGTTGACAGTACGTGAAGAAAATGTCCATTGCAGCTTTCTCTCTTCGGCTGCGGGCAACCTGAAGACTGACTCTTCCTTCTGCAGAGGTCGTTCCAACCCAAAATAGCTAAACCTGCCTCCTTGCTTGGCTGCTGACGGTAACCCTCCCTTCCTGGAGTTCTCTTGGAGAGACAGAGAGAATGAGGTAACGGGTCACTTCGTGGATCCCGTCTTGGTGTGTCTCTCAGTTTATCAAAGGCTGCTTCCCCTGTGTGTCCCTTACCTCCAGCTGTGGGAAACCACGTTTCCTCTAACCCCTTACCTCTACTGTTGCCAACCCTGGTGGTGACCCCATCCCACCAAGTTCCCTACGGCCCACACACCTTTGTAAGTGAGCCTTCCTTCAGGTATCCTCACAGTACCCTCTGCTGTCTGTAGAGTCCCTGCTTCCCAAGCCTTACGACTCTGGTTATTTGGAGGGAAGACCTCGGCTTCCCTTCATACTCCACCCTGGTGGTGAATCCCACCAATGGGTATTTCTCCAACCCCAAGCAGAAATTCCCTTCTCTCCACTGATTTCTCTTCACCGTCTTTCTCTGGTCATGGGAAAACAGCTGCTCAAAGTTTCCTCATTGGAAACTCTATATAATTGTGTAAAGCAATTATATTCCTTCTTTATTTCTTTATTGCATGCCTCCACAATTTCATCCTTTAATGAAACCAAGTGTGCGCTGACAGACGAGCCGATAAACAAGACGCGCTATAACTGACGGCGGGATATCACTCAGCCTTTAAAAGGAAGGAAATGCTGTCACATGATACAGCATGGAGAAGTCTCACAGGCATTAAGACTAAGCAAAAGAAACCATCTGCAGAGGACAATACTTTAACACTTTAATAGCTAAATTAATGGGCAAACTCACACGGACAGAGAGTAAAACGAGAGTCGCCAGGGCCGGAGACAGTGGAGGACAGGGATATCAAGTTGTAGCTTTGAGGAGGATTAGCGTTCTGCAGATGGACGCTGGGGGTGGTTGCACAGTAGGATGAATGAATGCCATGCCACTGAAGTTCATAGTCATGAATGCTACAACACTATGATTCATTATACATCGTATCTCACCAGTTTTTATAGTAAGAAAATAACGCGTAGGGAAGACATAGGAGATGGCAGAGGTGACAAAGCAGTGGGGACAAGAATGCACTCTGGGCAGGTGTTGCTGGGGAGCTGGGATTCTTGCTTTTCAAGGGGAGCAATTTGGCTAACCAGGGGAAGGAATGGTGGCAGAGACCTGGGAGGGAGAGGAAGAAGAGGAAATGAGTGTGGGTCACCCAGGCTTTGTGGATCCAAATAGCTATAAATGCAGATAAATAATAGCTATTAGTCAGCTTTGAATGCTTGGCTTATGATGCATCCTTCCCACTCATGCAGTCAGGATCTAGCACCCAAGGCATTCCATTTTTCCTGAGACTGCTCTGTCCAGGGGCGTTGTAGAAACAGCTTAGTGGGCTCTCACTCCACCGGTGGACATGTCTTCTGCCACTGCCCTTGGCAGCACAGGACCCAGGCAGGGCCTCGCTGAATGCCCCTAAGGTCTTTTCCTCAAAAGCTCAGAGCAGATTCCATCTGGAAAGCATTGAGGGCGTGCCTGTGCAGGTGCGAGCCGCCATGTGGATGTGATGCTAACCTCAGCTGTGGAGTAGAGCTCCTTGTCACTCGCCAAGAGGGCCATGGAGATGAGCAGCCACCGCGGCTGCAGAATTTCCTGCCCTTCCTCTGGCTCAGCTGTGTGCTTGTGCATGGAAGCAACCAAGATCACAAGACGAAACCGCCTCGGGAAAACTTTCATCTGAAACTTCAAAGACTCAGCGTATTTGCCTGTGCGCGGGCCAAGGGTGGAGTTCAGACGTCTGGGGAAGAGCAAGGCATGATGGGGAGGCTGGTTCGTTGTCCCCGCTGACCCCAGCCTAGCTCAGCCCTTTTGCCCTCTCAGACACTGCCACCGTCTGCTTCTAGTACTCCAGGTGGGCTCTTCCTCGTGGGCACCCGGAAACTGTTTCTCCTTGACTGCTGGCTGTCAGGGGAGTACTGCAGGCAGGCAGGTGGTGCAGGATAGAAGAAAGAATCAGGGATATGCTCTGCTGTGGGAAGAAAACCCAGGGCCACCCAGGGTAGATAGGGAAACTGCATCTTTGGGGCCCATGGCCCAGAGAGTAGAGGCTCCAAGTGGTAGAATTTGGGATCCAAGAACATTCCAGAATGATTGTATAGTCTTTCATATCCATGAGCTTTAAGGAAGGTCTATGTGGGTCACACTCCTTTGGGGCTGAGTCTTCCTGGTCACGTGTCTTTGAATGGACAAGTCAAGGGCACTGTCCCCAGGATATCACAGGCATCTGCCAGAAGGAACTTCCTGATGTCTGGTTTAAGACAGAGATGCTGCTTCATTGAGAAGGGCCTCTAGGACAATTCTCAACATGTGACCAGGATACACCTAGATCTACTTTTGAAAAAGTAATGATTGTTCGCTTAAAAACAAAAAGACTCATTCCCTGGGGTTACAGTGAACTTTTCTAGAAGCTGCTTAAGCATCTGATGACTTATCACTCTAATAGTACCAGATATGTCCAACTTTCAACCCCTAAGGATCTGTCATTGTGGTCCAATACAAAAATCATAAACACACCTGAAACATTGTAAGGTTTCTGTGTGTGTGTGTTATATGTGTGCAAACATGTGAGTGGGGGCCTTTGCCCATTGAGCACATAAGGAGGCCAGAAGTTTATATATCTTTTCTCTATTGTTATCCATTTCTTTTTTCTGGGGGGGTGGAGGATAAGGTCCCTCATTGAACCTGGAGCTCACTGTTTCAGCTAAACTGTAGGTCCAGTGAGTCCTAGGATCTACCTGCTTGTGCTCCCCAGTGTTGGGGTTTTACACACATACACACACACACACACACACACACACACACACACACACTACTATGCTCAGCTCTCATGTGAGTGCTAGAAATCCAAACTCAGGTCCCCAGGCTTGCATGATAAGCACTGGGCCACCTTCCAGCGCCATCAGAAAGGTTCACTGCAATTTCACTTTGACTGTGTGGTTCCTAAGCAGATGACTTCTCAGATGACAGGTGGGCTGCCCTTTCATGCCCAATGCCATTAATGCTTGTACCGAAACATAACTGTTCGAACTCACATGAACAAGAACACTTTAGAATCCAGGGAGGAGGGGAGCTGCTGTGGTCATTAAGTTCAAGAACCACTAAATTGAAGCATGTATGTTAGATAAGACCAAAATAGTGACAACCATACAGAACTGTAAGAAAGATCTAGAAACAGACTGCAACCATCAGAATTTTTTTCCCCATTTTGTTTTGCAGGCAAAACTGTATAGAAAATCTAATGGATGAAGATGAGAAGGACAGAGCAAAGAGGTAAGTGGGAGGCATGTTCCTGCCTCACAGTGCTTGCCTTCATTTGCACTCTATTTAACAAAGCATGACAGGCAGCTGTGAGATGCGTCTACATACTCTCTCCCTGAAATATTTAAGAGTGGCTCCAAAATTTTGCACCTCACCAGTGAAATTATCCATTGTGTGGGACCCTGTTGATGGTGGTTTCCAGAGGCCTCTGGTTACTGCTTTCCTAGGACAGATACGGCTTCGCAAGGCCGGCTAATAGGAACCAAGCCTGCCGGTGTTCAAGCACTGGTGGTGGTGTTGGGGCATTGGCTGACTTTGGGTAGTAGTAGCATCGTTATTACCCCATCGTTACTCTATCCATCCTCAGTTGTTACTGAGTGGGCTGTAACCAAGCAGCATTGCACTGAGCACTGTCCTGACATTTCTCCATCTATGAAGTAGGAGCATGGTGTCCCTGGTACCACGGTTGAATGGTCTGGATTTCCTAGCCTGGCAGTTGTTATGTTTAAGCACCCATAACCCTGCATGTGTGTATTCCTTTGTGAGCATTCGTTAAATACCTATTGCATTCAAGGGAGTCATGAAGTTGATACTGAAGGTCAAGAATGGTCAAATGCCCTCAGACTTGACACAACCTACCCAAGTGGGCAGTCACTGAGCTAAACTTGGTAAACTGGGAAAGCAAGGGTAAGTAAGTGGCTTCAGTCTCCCTGGGGATACACAAGTCGGTGAGAGAGGAAAGCTCACTGAAAATCATTAGGGTACAAGGGACAGGACAGCAGTAGAGGAAGTAACAAGAAATGCGGTCAGGGGAGCCTCCATTGCAGAGCCACAGACCAGCCTCCTCCTTCCAATCCCATCATGTTCCCTTCCACACTCTGTCCTTGGCTCTAGGCCTTCTCGTAGACCCCTAACAGACATACCTACTTCCCTCTATATAGCTTCATGACTGACTTGCACTGTGGTAGCTCTAGAGCGACTGTCCCCTGAGGAGAAAACCATGAGAGACACAAGTCCACGGCCATGGCAAAGTTGCTCAATCTGACTCCACAAGACTGTGGCAGTCTGAACTGTTTTAACCGCCCCTCATAGTTCCATTAAC
>LOJH01014386.1:9654-24166 GCA_001685095.1 Ellobius talpinus | reverse complement strand
CATGCCCTCAGTCCTTTCATGACCCAGCCCCTTCATGCTCCAGGCCCTTGATGCCTCAGCCCTTTCATGCCCTCAGCCCATTCTGCCTTGATACCTTCCCCCAACCCGCCCACCCCCCAGATAACCTCTTCTCTTTTCTTGTCACATCTATTCTGTTACCCTCTCTTTTTGTATCTTCCTTTAAATCTCTTCCCACTCAGGATTCCTCTCTAGTTTGGTGACCTACAAATGAGCATGTACACACGCACGCAAGCTCACATATGCACACACACACACACACACACACACACACACACACATTTAAATCTGGAGTCTGGAGACCAAAAAAAGCATGAAACATTTGTGACTTACAGTTCCATCCAGTTTTCCACAGATGTCATGATTTCATTTTTTCTTTATGGCTGCATAAAATTCTAGTGTGCATATATACAACATTCTCATCATCTCTTCACCTGTTGATGGACAGCTACACTGTCCTATCTTCTGGATATGGAGATAGTGTAGCAGTAAACCTGGGTTCACAGGTATCTCCATGGTATGTTGATTGAGTCCTTTGGGTACATAGCCAAGTATAGTGTGGTTGGGTCACACGGTAGTTCTATTTTCAGGTTTTGGAGGAACCACCATACCAATGTCTATAGTAGCCACCTGTGTCACTCTGCATTCTTTCCAGGGGCTGAAAGGATTCCTCTTTCTCCACGTCCTCACCAGTATTTGCTCTCATCTTCTGTTGTCTTGACACTAGCTCTTCTCAGTGGAGAGAAATGGAATCACTTTGTCTTTCTCTGGTGACTAAGAATGTTGAATACTTTTTCAGGAGTTGTTGGCCATTGATAATTCTTTAGAGAATTGCTTATTCACTTAGCTAGCACATTTATTGATTCGATGGTCTGATTCCATTTTTGCTGTTGTTTTTGTTTGTGTCATGTTTGGTTTTGCAGTCCCTTGTATATTTTAGATTCTAACCCCCTCTCTTGACATAGAATATTCCTCTCCTGTAGGCTGCCTCTTCTCTCTGGTAATTGTTTTCTTCCTTATTCCTTATGCAGAAGCTTTTGGTTTCACATTATCACTTTGAACTATGATTTTGGACTAGGGCTTTTGTCGATTTTTTGTTTTGTTTTCAAATAGCCAACTCTTTTGATTGATTCTATGCATTGCTCTTTTAGTTTCAATTTTATTAAGTTCAGCCCACTGCTTTGAAATTTGGCTTGTTTTTTTCTAAGATCCTGAAGTACATCATTAAATTATTTATTTGGGTTATTTTTAATTTTTAATAAATAAATTAATTTTATTTATTATGGTGTGTGTGTATCTGTACATGATGGGGGATGTGTCATGCTGTGCAAGTGGAGGTCAGAGGACAACTTTATATACCTGACTCTCTCCTTCTATCTTTATGTGTGTCCTGGGAAGTAAGCAAGTTGAGACTTTTACCCCAGTAATCTAGTCTGTACCTTCTTTTTTCTTGAGTAGAGGCCATTTATGTTTATGGTTATTTTTGAGACATATTTATTAATTCATGTAATTTTGTTGGTTTGTTATTTTTTCTTTTTTGGTTGGATTACTCTTTGTTCCTTTCTTCCTTTCTTATTAGTAGCAAACTATTAATGATTTACCATGTTAGGTGTGATCCAACATACTCCCAGGCTCACCTAGTCCTCTCATAAATCTTTTCTTTCCTGTGCCCTATAATTGACTGTCTTTCTTCCTCCTCTGTGTAGGTTTAAGTATCTTTTGCAGTGTTGACTGGGCAGTCATGAGCTTGAAAATAGAGTTGTCTTGAAATTTGCTTATTTCTAAATCAATTTAGAAATAGAATTTTGCTGCATATAGCAATCATGTTTGAATGTCTAGTTGCTTTATTGAATAGATTCCCTGTGGCACTGGTGTCTTTCTTGTCTCTCTTTCCTATCCTATGGGTACTTGGGTTTGACCACCTGATGGCATCCCAGACTTCTTGGATGATGTACTGATGCTTGTGTTATTCCCCAGTTTATTGATGTTTCGATGGACTATTTCATTGTCTTTGTCCTGCATCACTGATGCTCTTTCTTCTACTTGGTTATGACTATTGGTGATGCCTTCAACTGTGGTTTTCATATAATGCCTTGAGTTTTTCATTTACGACTTTTCTATTTCAATGACTTTGCAAAATCTCAATTTACTCGCTGAGTTTCCTTACATGTAGCTGACTTTTCCACTTACATTGCTGACTTAGTCATTTTGATGATTTTCCCCCTCTTTGCTTCTGGTTCTCCTCTCCAGTAAACTTTTGAATTCTTCATCCTACAGTTTACATATCTCAATATCTTTTAAGTTCAGTAACTGAGAAGCTGTGATCATTTAGAGGAGTCCTGTGCCTTGCTTTGTGAGTGTATGTGTGTGTTGTGCCTGTGTGTGTGTGTTTCTTGGTTTCTGTGTTCCAGTATACATCTGTTGGTTTAGATATCTGTCCTGGCTTTATTGGGGGATCTTCTTATTGAGCAGCTTACTCTTGATAGCTCAGTCCCCAGTACCACTCAGAGGGGAGAAAAGAAATAGCTTTTGGGTGCAGTTCCTGCCTCCTCTCCTTCCACTAGAGAGCTGCCTACATGATGCTCTGTTTGACTTACTTGTTAGTGTGTCGCCATCTCTTTCTCTACACTTTTCAGATACTCTTTTACCTGCTTTGGGGATTTCTGAAGTTCTTCCTCAAGTTGTTCCTCTTGTTCACTTTTCAGAGTAGTCTGTTTTCCTAATTCAGACTCAGTCCCCCATCTCTGGTTACACATATGCAGCATTTAGAGCACTAGCTTCGCTAGAAGTCACCTCGTATTATTTTACATGTATTTGTTTATTCAGTTACTTAGGGAATGTGCATGCACTGGTGCCCTTACAGGAGCAGCTCCTCTCCTCCCATCATGGGTTTCGGGTTCAGGCTTGGCAGTAAGCACCTTCAGCTGCTGAGCCATCTTGCCAGCCAGTCTAGTAGTTTTTGAGCTTGGCTATACTCAGGAGGGAGGTGGCATGGACTGTTTGAGAGTGCTATTAGATGGCAACAGCTTCTCTTTCTCACTGCCATTTTTTAACTCTCATTTTTTCCACCACCCCAACTATACCATCTATATAACCATGGAAACCACCCCTCACCTTTCATTGGGGAGCAAACTGGACAGCATTTATTAAGATATTTTGTTAGCTCCAAAGTTGCCTGAAAAAATGTGAGGTTTCTTGATCATCTTTCCTTTCTAGGATTTAGCCTTTGTAGGTTTTCTGGATTTCTCCTGAGCATTGTTAGAATGCCATCCTACTGGGAAAAAAAATCCATCTTACCTATAGCCTCATAGGGTGAGTCAGGAACCTGCTCTTCAGTGCTCCCAAAAAGCAGCTAGTACTCTGCCCTCGACAGTCATGAATTATCTGCTCCACCAGCTGTGCTGGCCTCCTTGTTAAGGAAATGATGACAGGCTCATATCCATCTTCTAATACAATGCAGTTAGATAGTGATGATTAGCATATATTTGCTTAATAAATAGTATAGCTATTTTTAGCTAAAATGCTATTGGATGCTAGGCCTGGACAGCATTAAATAATTCCTGCCTAAACCTCTTATTTTATACTTAAAACATTAATGATCATAAGGGGAAGTACCTGCTGAATTTATCTCCTGCTGTCTCTGGACCATAGTCACCCCAAAATGAGTAGGTCGGTCACAAAGACACAAGACTGGGTCTGGCATATCGCCTTTGCTTCTAGATTCGGAACTTGTCACCTAAAGGCTTTTGCATGTCAGTCAGAATCTTCTTTTGTTCTTCTCCTTCCTGTCTTAGATAGAGCTCTCTGTGACCCAATTATATGAAATATTTGCCCTTCATGAGACAGACTGACTGGAGACAAAGTTTAAACTCGATGCAAGTAATGTTTGAAAATAGCATGGACCGGATGTAGAAAATATAAAAATAAATTTGATCTAAAAGAACTTGTATTTTTTTACAAAAAGCAGAAAAGATATCTCATGGCAGAATTTAGTGAGCAGTGTTCAGGATATAGGATAGTGGGATTTTATTCTACCTGAAGGGACAGAAGAAGACTTTCTGGAAAATCAGCATTTATACTGATATTAGATTAATGTCAGTATTAATCTATATTATTGGTGTGGTCTGCAATATACCTCACAACCATTCAGTCCCCCATATTCTCCACAGCATTTAACTCCACTTTGGAATCTGGAGATTGCATATCCTGTATTATAAGAATAATGTGCTCCATAGTTAAGAATAAATTTAAGTCAAGCACCATTAATAACTGAAATATTTGTATTTTAAGCCAACACTGTCTATAAGTAACATAAAAGCTTTGGGTATGTGGTAGGGACTTATTAAGTACTTCTGATTAATTAACTGACACCAATATTTTCAGTTTTTTTTTCTTGTTTTGGATGCTGAAGATGGAGGCCAGAGCCTTGTATCTAGAAGGCAACCCCTCTATTACTAAGGAATATTTACTAGACCTCAGACATAATAAGATAGAGATAGCCATTGTGTATGGCCTGCGATTTGTAATTCCTTGACACAATGTTTTCAGTTTTAGAGGGTATGAGAGCCTCTTGGACAAAATTGTATTTTGAACTGCCAATGCTGATATTTCCCCCAGGATAACAATGTAAATTACAGCATTCTCTGAAGATGCTGGGCAACAGCAAGCTAGATCCCCATCAGTCATATAATCATAAGAATGTCCCATCAACCATATAACAACCAACCAGTACTCCACAGCACTGTGTGGACCAAAATTTGGGGATATGAATTCTCAGTAAATCGAAGGGCTTTTTGTTGATGACTACCTATAGTTTCTTCTGACAATTTCGGCATTTCAAGTTTTACATTAAGATTTTTGATCTGTTTGGAGTTGTGTGTATGTGTGTGCGCCTGTGCACACATGTGTGCACGTGTGGGTGATAGATATGGGTCTAATTTCATTCTTTTATATGCAGACGTGCAGATTTCCCAAGACCCTTTGCCAAAGATGTCATCTTTCCTCCAGTGTGTATTGTTAATATTTTTTGTTAAATGTGACATAGCTATAATGATGTGTACTTTTAATTAAGTCTCCTATTTTGTCCCATTTTTCTACCTGTTTTGTGTGAGTACCATGCTATTTTTATTACTATAACTTTGTAATACAGCTTGAAATCCTACATGGTAATTCAATCTTCAGCATTGTTCTTTTTGCTCCAGGTTGCTGTGGTCATCCTGGATCTTTTCTACTTACACATGAACTTTAGGCTCTAACTTTCTGTTTCTGTGAAAAATGTCTTTGGGGATTTTTGACTGTGATTGTGTTGAAGCTATAAATGACTTTCAGTAGGATGGTGATCTTCCTACTACAAATCCATCAGTTCATAAGCTCTCAGGTGGTCTTCTCATTCACCTAGTGTCTTATTTAATTCTTTCATCAGAGATTTTAAATTTTCACTGCAGAGGTCCTTAACCTCCTCAGTTAGGTTTATTCCTCTTTGTATCTGTCTCTCCCTGTTTCTCTCTCCTGCCTGCCCCTCTAACAGTACATATTAGGGTACTCTAAGTACGAGTGTTTCCATGATCTTTGTTTTTCAGCCTGCATGCCATTGGTATAAAAAGGATTTCTTATTTTTAAGCTGAGTTTGTATTCTGAAACTTTATTCAAAGTGTTGATTATTTCTAAAACTTTTCTGGTGAAATTTTTAGGATTTCTTATGTATCTCCTTATTTCATCTATAAATAGGGATAATTTGACACCCACTTTTCCATTTTGTATCCCTTTAATTTCTTTCTCCTGTCTTATTTCTCTAGCCATTGCTTCAAATGCTGTATTGAAAGGGAGTCAGGAGAGTGGACAAGCATGTCATGCTACTGATTATAATGGGACTGCTTCAACTTTTTCTCTATTAAAGATGATGCTTGCAATGCACTTGTCATATACGACCTTTAGTATGTTGAAGTATGCTTCCTCCAGCCCTACTCTCTCTAAGACTTTTATTACGAATACATTTTGATTGTCATCAAAGGTCTTTTCTGAACATACTGAAATGATCCTGGAATTTGGGGCTTTAAATGATGTTTATCACATGTTTATTTACATTAAACCATCCTGTGTCTCTGGGATAAAGACAATTTGATCATGGTGAATTATTTTGATATATTGGTTTGCAAGTATTTTATTGAAGATTTTTGCATTTTTGTTCATGAGCGATATTGTCCTGATGTGTTTTTTTATTTTCTGATGTATTTTTACCTGGTTTTGGAATAATACCAGCTTCATAGAGGGAGTTTGGGAGGTGTTCCTTCTCTTTCTAATTTTAAAGGTCATCTTTGAAGAAAGTCTAGTAGAATTCTCCTGCTAATGCATCTACCTAGACATGGCAGTTTTTAATCAGAAGTGTTTTTGCTAGTGTTTTGCTTTTATTTGCTGAGAGTTTGTTTAAATTTATCTCTCTTAGTCTAACTTCGGTGGCTTAAACAATTTAGAATTTAGAAATAACTTAGAAATTTATCAAGTTCTTTTAAGTTTTCTAGCTTTATTGCATATGTATTTTTAAATTATTCCTTAAAAATGTTCTAAAAGTCTTTGGAATCTATTGTAATTTTTTCCTTATTTATCTCTGATTCTATTAATTTGGGTCAAGCCCTTTATTTTGGTTGGTTGAGCTAAGAGTCTGTCAATCTCATTTATCTTTTCAAATTTTATTTTTCTTTCCAAAGCTCCCAATCTTGGATTCATTGAGTCTTTATACTGTTTGGCTTTTATTCCTTCAAATTCTGATCTGTTTTTATTATGTCTTCCTTTCTACTGGATTTGAGTTTGATTTGCTTTGATTTTTCCAGATATAATTAACTCATTTGTTTTTGTTCCTTCTGATTTTCTTAATCAGAAATGCAGATTTCTTAATCTAAATGCAGGCACTTGGAACTTTAAATTTCCCTTTTAGGGTCATTTTAACGTATCCCAGGATTTTGGTGTAGTGTGTCTTCATCTTTATTTGCTTCCAGGACTTTTTTTCTTTCTCTTTTGACTTCTTTAACCATCCATCATTCTGTTTAATTCTGAGTTATTTAGTCAACATGAACTCATGTAAATTCTAGAAAGTCTCTTTGCCATTGACTTGAAGCATCATTGCATTGTGACCAAATAAAATGCATGAAGTAATATCAATTTTTAAGTATTTGTTGGGTGCCCTTATTCTATTATGTAGTCTATTTAAGAGAAAAATTTCATTGACTGTTGAGTAGAGCTTGTATTTTTTAGTGTTTATGTAAAATATTCTGTAGATATCTGTTATGTACATTTGATGTGTAATATCATTTAATTCTAATGTCTCTCTGATTTATGTACAGGTGACCTGTCTATTGAAGAAAGCATTGAAATCACCTAAAAGTGAGTTATGGTTCTTCTGTGTCTTGAAGTCCAGTAGTGTGCTTTTGATGCAATTGTGTGCCCCAATGTTTGGTACATGTATGTTATTCAGATTATAATGACGCCTTGGGTGATTGTTCTCTTAATCAGAATTCCATGCCCTTTATCTCTTCTGATTAATCTTGGTTTGAAGTCTATCTTGTCGGGCATTAGGATTGGGGTGCCTTTTACTTTCTGGTCCCAAACACTTATGACACTTTTTCCATTACTTTCACTCTGAGGGGTGACTGTACTTAAAGACAAAATGAGCTTTTTGTAGACAACAAAAAGCTATGTTTTATTTCTTATGCCATTGAATAAAGTCCTTTGACTGGGGACTGGAAGTCATTCAAGTTAAAGTTGTTACTGAAGCATATTTGCAGACTGTTTTACTTGTTTGTTTCATTGGTTGGTTGGTTTTTCCGTTCATGTTTTATTTCTGTATTATGTTTCAGAAATTATAACTTTGTTTGGATGGAGCCTTTTAGTTAGGCTTAATACTACCTTCGGCATGCTCTGCAGGCCTGGTTTGGTGAACATGAATTCTTTTAGCCTATTTATGTCATGGAAAGTTTCCTTTCTTCATAAACTATGGCAGATAGTTTACTGGGTAAAGATATCTGGCATATGCAGTCTTTTAGAACTTGGAGGACATTGTTCCAGGCTCTTTTGACTTTTAAAGTTTCCATTGAGAAAGAGTTATTCTGATGAGCTTTTCTTTATATGTGACCTGTGACTATCACGTTGCGGCCTTCAGTACCTTTCCTTTGGTCTCTATATTTAGTGGCTTATTTATAATGTACTGGTAGAAATAAGTTTTCTAGTCCTGACTATTTAGTGTTCTGTGTGTTTCTTATATCTCTCATTAACTTGGGTATGTTTTCTTCTATAAACTCAGTAAGATCTGGTCTATGCCATTGACCTGGGTGGGATTCTTATTCTACAATGTTTATTATTCATAGATTTTGTCTTTTCATGGATTTCCAAAGTTCCTGCAATGTGTGTGTGTGTGTGTGTGTTTAATTTTCATTCATGAAATTGCTTAGGTGAAGTCTAAGGAAGACCCCTGTTCTAACTTTCCAGCTGGAACCTAAATGTGGTAAGGCTGTAAGGGACAAGGTTCCAGACGAGCACTTAGAAGCAGCACATGAATGTGTCTCCCACAGGGGTCTAAGCCTGAGCCTGGAGTGCAATTCAAGTCCAAGGACCTGGTAGGACTCAGATAAGGAGCATAGAGTTGTGGGTCAAGAAAGTTCACAGATGTAGCTCCCCTCGGACCTAGAGGAACAGTATGGACGGGCAGTAGGGCAGTAGGGTCTGGGTTAAATTCAATAAAAAGAACCCTTGGATACAGCTCCTAGCTATGTCTGTGTCTGGAGGTAGGCAAGACTGGGGAAAGAAAATGAGTCAGAATTATGGACAGAGCTCACAAATATGGCTCAATACTGGACCTATGGGGACAGCATTGGCAATGTGGAGTGAGATTCAGAGAGATGGTATATGTATCCTACCTGGGCGTGGGCCTAGAAGGGTGGCATGGGTGAATGGGATGAGGTGAGGTGAGGGTAAGGCTAATCAAGAGAGGTCTAGGATGAGGTTCCTGCCTGGGTATGAACATAGAAGGTTCAGCTGACTGGAGGGAAAGCTTTTGTGACACAGGGTAAGAGTCCTGGGCCTGACTCAGCAAGGGGGTATACTGACTCCTCGTGGGACCTGGACCTGGAGGGAAATGCTGGGTGCTGAGGAAACTGAGTCATACTTACTAAGACAGCTTGCAGATGCAACTCCTGTCTGGTCATGGATGATGGGTAAGGGTATGAAGGTCTTGGGTCCAGCTATATTAAATGCATTATCAACTTGTGATATTTTCAATTCCTCATAATTTACTAAGACTTAACTCAACCACAAATAAAGGAATGTGCGTGTCTGTGACTCTGGCAGCTAGGGATGTTGTTCAGCAAGAGATGCTTTTGCATTAGAACTGCGAGTAGCCTTTAGGGAGGTACAGTTTAGTGATGGTCGCATTTTAATAAAATAGAAAAAATATCTATTTAGCCAAGCAAGATGTTGAACACTAGTAACTCTAGCACTTAAAGGGCTGAAGTAGAAAAATTAAAAATTTGAGGCCAGCATTGGTCACAGTGAGACTCTACCCCAAAAACAGAATAGGACAGAACAAAACAAAAACTCCCCCTCCAAGAAATTGATTATTCAGTTGAATCTGATCTCTGAAATGCAGAGATGAAAAGAATTCTGTACCCATGTTAATAGGAAATAATTTAGTGATTTAGTAGCAGAGTATGATATGGCTTCATTTATGCTACACATTGCCTTCTGTTACTGAGAAACAACCTAGAAACCGAGGAAGGAAAGTAATTTATTCAACTTAATACAGTGGGTTTGGGAGAAAACTAGGACCAATGTGCAAGTCTCCTGATTCACAGACATTGTTTTTCCCATAATCCCGTGTGATTCCTTTCCTCCATGGGCATCTGTGCGGCCTATGTGTGCAAATCTGAGAAAAGATAATGAGACATATTGAGCATCCTAGTTCCTTCAGCTGTCAGCTTGACACAACCTAGAAGTGATCATCTGAAGAAGTCTCAATTGAGGGATTATCCAGATCAAGTTGGTCTGTGGTCGTCAACTACGGAATTGTCTTGGTGATTGACATAGGTCCAGCCTACTTAGAGTGGCACTTCCCCTCAGTAGTTGGACTTGGAATGCACATGAAAGCTACCTGAACCTGAGCTGGAGAGGAAGCCCGAGAGTGAGCCAGCAGCACCATTCCTCTGCAGGCTCTGGTTCACGTTCCTGCCTTGAGTCCCTACCCTGATTGTCTCAGAGGTGGACTGGGACCTGAACGTAGAAGACAAAATACACCCTTCCTTCTCCTAAGCTGCTTTTGATTACGATGTCTGTCGCAACAGAAAAGAACCAGAACAGGCACTATGTGAAAACTCCTCAGCCAGAGGCGTCTCAAAGCTCCAGCCAACTCAGAGAATCACAGAGGCTGGGAGTTGAGATGGGCAGAAAGGTCATCCATGAGAAATCTCATTGACTGTTTCTTTGATGACCCCGAGCTGAATTGTGTTATAGACGAGATGTTTTCCTAGACTCTCACATTGCTGGCGTCCTGCATCCTGGGGCTCCTCTCACTAGCCTGATGTCCTCTGCAATGATCTGAATCCAATTTACATCTTCCAACCAGGCCTAATCTTCCTACACACTGTCACGTACTACGCCATTATCCCAGCTGGATGTTACATGCCTGTAATTTGAAATATAGACTTGGGTGACTGCTCTGGACTCTGCTTGCTCAGGCCTGAAGTTCGGTCTTTGTTTCCTTCTCATTTGAACCCCCCAGTTCCCTTCACTTTCCTTCCTGCAGCCTCTAAGGGAACCTGGACAATAACTAGAGGTGAAACAATGAAGGGGGTTAATCTGCAATTCATTTGCAAGAACTATTTCAGGGGAAATCCCTAGAAAATGAGCAAATTGAACAATCAAGGACAGTCCCTCCACTGAGCACAGAAGAAAGAGAATTGGTCGTATGCATGGAACAAACTAACATAGGTTCTACCTGGGGAAGTTAAGATTAGGAGTAAAATGCTTTAGTATGAAAATGAGAGACCTAAGAAGAGAAATCTTTGCACTCTATCTCAAGCCACTAGAAGATAAGCAATACACACAGATCCTTTCCTCTGCTGGCTGCTCCACTTCCCTTAGTTAAGGATTTCACTGTCACAATAAAGAGCATCTTGATGTCCCAGAAAATGTTGACAGGACCAGCTAGGGGGTAGGGGTGAAGGTGGGGAGAATGAACAAATTCCCTTCATGTAAGGTGAATGGATCAGAACCTTGCGCTCTAAAGGACTTCCTGGAATTTTGTATGTTCTGCAGTAGAAATTACCCTACTGACTCCACAGGGAAACATTGCCTATGTCCTTGGAGCTTCCCAAGATGTCCCAAAGCAATAGCCAACCTGTCTCAGCCTCTTTGAATAAAGACAAGAATTTGGAGGTCACTCTTAGGCACAGCTGCCCTCTGCTGGATGGTATGTAGCCAACCACCATCACAAGGCCTTGTCTCCCCCACCTCCACCCGACCTCCTGCTGCCCTGTGTTGCCCCTAAAAGATCTCTCTTGCAAATGGAAACTTACAAGAAAAAAAGAAGGGTGTATGCATGTTCAAGGCATAGGGCTGCAAACTCAAATGACCAGTTTACCCCCAATTAGGGGGATGTTCCTCAGTGACCTTCAGCAACACCACTGAGGTGTAAAACTTGCACAAGTCCCAACATGATGGTCCCTGCAAGCAGAGATGAACAGTTTCTCTTGCCTTCTATTATTGATGAACTAAGATGCAGAAGCTAAACGGGACTAATCGGAGGGCAGGAGAACATTAGGATCTTGTAATTGTTCTCCTCGGAGATGAAAAGGGAAGCTGAAAAACATCTGCGTGCCGAAATCTGCTCCGATGTTCTAAGTGGGCCAAGGAAACCTGTAGCCACGAAGCAGGGCTAATTTACTGCTCTAATCACCAGCATCCAACCTGAAGCCAGACATTATCTTAAAGTACACACCAGCTCCAGGTGCTACACAGCAAATGTTTGATGAGTGCTACCAAATTCCCTGCAACTTGATAAGCTCCCGACTGCCGGAATTATGGGCTGCACACCGACGGAGCGGGGCTGGTGTTAATTCCACAGCGAGGTGTTCACCCTTGGCTTGAAACATTCGGGGGGGGGGACACAACTCAGCCTCCCCTCCTAAGCTGCTGAGATGTTGGTTTCAAATAAACAAACACAGAGGCTCAGTAGCAACACGCTGCGGGGGAGGAAGGGTTGTTTAGAAGATGAAGGCTGGAAGGTTGTTTTTTAGAGGCCTAAAAACAAAATAGATCCAAGAGCGGGGGTTTAGAAAAAACCTATACACTATCTACCGGGTATTTGTCAAGGGCTGGATATTTTGTGGCATTAATTTTCACATAACAGGACATGGTTGGCATTATTGTATCCACATTTTAAAGCGAGAGAGCAGAAGTGTAAGTGACTCATTGAAGATACCTTAGCCAAAATTCCAGAGCTATTACTTGAACCTGGGACTTGACTTACAATCCTTCAAAGTCCATGGTTCTGAAAGACTGGGGAATCAACTATGACAACACCACAGTGATTAGGGCCCTTTAGAAGTTTCACAGAAAATTAAGCAGGCAAACGCATATTAGTTCAGTTGGTGGCATCCAAAGACAAAAATAAAGTGGGCTTCGGGTAGCCAAGGACTTGAGTTAGCTACCACCAGTTATCTGGACCCAAATTAAGGAACGCGAGCAAAGCAGAAGGCTTTTCTCAAGGGAACTTGTAGGGGGAGGGGCGTGAAGGAAAGGGGACTGTTCAAGGTAGCCAGGAGAACGCTGGTGGGCTTCGGAGTAGAGAGCTGCATTTGATGTGCAGGTATGGGTCTGAGCAGCATACAAAAGCTCTTCACGAGGACTGGAGGTAAGAGCCATGGTGCTGAGTTCTTCTGAGTGCTAAATGAGGAGGTCCAGATGAAGAGCCACATCTGCCTTGCTGGAGATGATTCAAAAAACACAGCTGGAAACTACTTGCGGCTGGCTTTTAAAGCCTAAAGTGAAGGGTCAAATGTCTCATGGAAATTTCATAGCCTAAGCCCGCAGATAGAAGGGGACGAGCATTAAAACTGGCTGGGGTGGAGTGAAGATTGGTGACATGCTCACTTTTTATGACTTCCAACGATGGCACTCTGTTTTCTGAAATTTTCTTTAAAATTCAAAGACCCCAGGAGGATTTTANAAACAGATCCAACCTTATGCTTCAGTCTGAAGGCCCATGGTGCCCCCTAATGGGCCCAAGCTTTCCCTCTGTCCCTCGCCACTCCATTATGACTCAGTTCACAAGTCTCTGCTGAAGTCTTGCTCTGTGCCCCACAACCATGGGATGACCTCACTCATGCTCCACAGTTTCCAATACACTACTCTCAGAAGCACAACCACCCCTATGGGGGAGCAGGAACAATGGAGTCTGGGTGGGATTTGACTCTGCAATGACATCAACTGGTTGAGACTTGGAACAGATTACTCGACTCACCTGTAAAAGTGGGAGTGATGATAATACTAAACTCCTGGGTGATAATTCATTCAAACCCTTTGGTATGTGACCAAGCACGTGATAAACAGTAGCATCTTATTGTTTGGTGGAATAGCGGTGTGATTCCATCAGAATTAGACCACATGAACATCCTGTGAGTCTCAGCTCTCCCTCCTGGCCTAAGCTCAAGCTGTTCCTGGAATGCTACCCTGAAGTTCTGTCTGCCCTACACTGCACCCATCGCACTTGCTACCCTGCACTGGGCCTTCACTGACAGCCTATCCTGTACCTGGAGGCCATCAGTTTTTCCCATCTGTTGAGTCTTTGTCATGGCCACTACGAGTAGAGTAGCTACTGACTCATACTTTCCTGGTAACCATGCAGAAAGAAAGCTGGTCTGGAGGGATTCCTACAAACACTGAAGTGTTTGGTCCTGAGCATAATAGATGTGACTCTGTGACTCTGGCCCCATTTTAGCTAGAGCCAATCACTTGCTCTGCAACACAAAGGAGGAGCAAATGCTCCACATGGAACCCACCCTTTTACAGACTGATGGGGCAACTGAGAACCACCATACCCTCTCTAAGCAGGATCAGTCTTGTCTCTACTTCACACCAGCCCCAAGGCTGTCCAGAAGTATACCTCATACACCAAACATGCACTGTGTCCCTTACTGTCACAGCCCCGTGACAAAATACCCGACACAGACAGCTTGAGAGGTGGCAAGGTTTGCTTTGGGTCATGTTTCCAGACATCCAGCCTGTGGTCCTCTGACTTCATCTTTCTAGGCACATTGTGAGCAAAACACTACATGAGTGAGAAGGCATGAGAGAGGAGGCTGCTAACCTCAAAGCAGGCAAGAGGCAAGAGAGAGAGAGAGAGAGAGAGAGAGAGAGAGAAAGGAACTGAGGACCAGTGGAGCCTTTGAAGACAAGGCCCCAGTGACCTATTTCCTCCAACTAGACCCTACCCCCTAAAGTTTCCAAAACT
>LOJH01014385.1:3580-21798 GCA_001685095.1 Ellobius talpinus | reverse complement strand
TAAACAGCGAATACACTCAGTATTAGTATCAATTTCAATTGTCCTAAAGATATTCTGTGCTGTTTGTGGCGGAGGAAAGAACACTGAGGGTTGAGGCCCACAGAAACAGCCTCCCTAGAAAAGCTATTGCCCAGAGGATAGGGAACAGTGCCTGGAACCCCCGAAGCTATGTTAGGAATATAGCAGCCAGTGGGTCAGAACTTTGGTCACTCTCAAACCAGAGATACTGGCCAGCCAGACAGACAGCCTTGCAATCTCTCTTCCCTCTGGCCTTTCCTAACCCTAATTCCTTTCTGTCTGTTTCAAAACCGAGATAGCCAACAGCACGACTCTTTTCCAGTGTAAGTGTTGATGGAGAAGGCTTTCTGTCTTTTGAACTGCCGCAGTGATTTTTGTTGGGAAGTATAATACATGGTTTTAAAAAAGTAAAATAACGGTGTTCAGTTTTTCATAATTTCCAGACAGATGGTCAAAATAGACCTGATGTGGTATTATTCTACTTTATATGTTTTCTGTGTGGTAAAAACAAAAAAATAGGAGATATGACTACAGCTTGCTGATAGAGTACATAGTGAGCATGCATAAGGCCCTAGACTGCAGATAAATAAAATAAAATAAGTCATTATATCATTTAAAAACAACATTCTTTCTCCAACACACCTTAAAGATCTTGGACTATTTTTCAAAAATGATTTCTAGTCCATTTCCTTTTCCTGTTGATCATTACCCAGTCATTAGATTCCCACTTCATGTTATCATATTTCATCTTTGTGTGATAGCCATAATCTTAAAGGCTGCCTCTCTTTGTTGCAAATGCGATCAGAATGCTATTTCGAGTCTGTGTGGAATACAAACAAAATAGAAGAGAGGCTGGAACAGAGAACAAGATGAAATGAAAACAATACACATGGGAACCTGATCTCAGTGCAGCGGAATTCTATAAGGCAGCGGGTAAAAACCATGCAATGTTTAACAGTCTTCCCTGTGCTGGGCTAAACCTGCAGTCCCAGCATTTGGGAGCCTGCAGTAGGAGCATTTCAGTGAATGCAGGGCCAGCCTAGGCTAAGGAGAAAGACCCTGTCTCAAAAACAGACTAAACTAAGAAACTCTCCACTCTTGATATATTTATTTTAACCAAACCCTAAACTCTTTTATAGCTATCTAAAGGTTCCCCTTACTTTTATGTGTGTATTTTGAATTTTCTAAAGCAAGCGCGAAGAAAATTTTTGTTTTAAAGACCTGACGCTAAAACATTTCTACGTTGTTAAGAATGTGGTTTTAATAAGACTTACCTTCATGGCAGGCAATGTTTGAAATACCCACCCATACTCCCTCAAGTTCTGTTCCAGAAGCTATTTAAATAAGTATTAAAAGGGCACTTCTTAAACTTTTGGTGAATTTGTTCTTTCAGGGCTCACACAGGTAGAAAGTGTGTTCTGATTGTTGCCACCCCCATACTTTCCAACTCCCACCTCCCCTTCTCCTCTCTTCTCTCTCTAGAAATCCCCTTCCCACATTCATGACATTTTAATATTATTCTGGTCCGTTAGTTTTATTGGGTTTTTTATTTTTGAGATGCTCTGAGTTTAACCATGACCATCTGTATGACCAGGATTTGGAACTATCCATTGGAGCTTGGTGGGCTCCTTACAACTGAGCAATGACTGTTCCTCCAGAAGAATCCATCAGTAGACAATAGTTTACCTAAGCGGGTACAGTTCTATAATACCCCCCCCAAAGAACCACTTTTAACAGAAAGAGTTTCTGGTTCATTTGGATAAAGGTTTCACAGATTTTAATTTGATTTAATAAAGTACAAATAGTAATTTTATATAGTAGTATATGACTTATACCTGATTAGTATAACACTCAACTACAGTTTTCTGATGTTTGTATTAGGTAAATCATAACGCCATCTAACATGTGGAACATGCATATTATTTTTGCCAGTTTTTAAAATTGTAAAATTGGCCAGGCAGTGGTGGAGCATGCCTTTAATCCCAGCATGCAGGAGGCAAAGGCAGGAGGATCTCTGTGAGTTCCAGGCCAGCCTGGTCTACAAGAGCTAGTCCCAGGACAGACCCCAAAGCTATAGAGAAACCCTGTCTCAAAAAAACAAAAAAAAGGAAACAAAAAATAAAATTGTAAAATTGATTTCTAAATACATTTAGCTGTAATTAATTATGAAAAACTGGTAACTATCATAAATTAACTACATTGTTCTCTGGATATTCCACATGGAAAAAGTGAGGAAAAATTATTTTTAAGGTTTCTGAAATTTTGTTAGAAATAAGTAGTTCTAATAGATGAATTATAAGATGATACATCACCATTAATATCTTGATTAAATCCTATCCATCCTTTGCCACAACTGACAATTTTTTTTGTCTTTAAGAGCAAGGTGGGCAATATCAACCACACAAAGAGAGGATAAGCTACTCTTCAGTGTCTGCTTTTCTCCTTGGTTAGCGGGTTAGCCCACTCTATAGGGTGACTATGCCATCAGACACAATTCTCTTTGCAGCTAGGTTATTTCTTGGCTTAGTGTCTGTATTATTAGCCCTGTTTTAATGATTTGCAGTGTCAATGAAGAGCTAGGCTTTTAACCTTAAAAGCCTTTCTTAAATTAGGTAATAATAGTTGTGCAAAGTGATGTTCTCTGTGACATTTTCATACTTGCATGAAATAGACTTCGATCATAGTCACCCTGTCTGTGGCCCTTTCTGGTCTTCTCAACATTGTCTTCACCCTTTCCAATTCTTTTTTTAATATTTAAAATTTTGATTTTGCTTATGTGTTTAAGCACAGTGGAGCCAGGGGTGTTAGATATGTGCATGTGTGAGGTTTTTCCAGAAGAGAACATTCACCCTTTCCAATTCTTCATAGTCACCGTCAGAGTCACGGTCTTCCTGTTCACTTTACATCCGACATGAGGGAGAACAGGCGATGCGAATCCTTGTGAGTCTGGTTTACTTAGTACACACAATCACCTTCAGCTTCATCCGTCTTCCTACAAATGACATAATTTTAAGAATTTTCTAGCTGAGTAAAACTCCACCGGGTGTTTATCGAATTTTCTTTACCCTGTCATCCTTTGATGAGTGCATGGCATAAACCTGCAGCTTGGTGATTATGAGCAGGGTCGTGGCAAACTCAGGCCTGCAGCTATCCTTAGCGGGAGCTGGCTTTGGCTCTTCTGAGCACAGTCTCAGAACTCTGTATGTCCTTTCGTGCTTCTCTTTTCATAAGAGTCATTTCAAAGCCTGCGCTTTCCGAACATTGATGTCCCGACACATCCCACTTTATCCTGTACATGCTAAATTATTCAATACTTACAACCCTTTGTGGTAGAAAATATTACAATCCTTGTTTCACGGGTGACAAAGCTGAGAAGAAAATGGATCAGCTACTGCAGTCTCGAGCCCAGACCGACCATCTCCAGGACCTTCCTACGCATTTGTAGTGCCTTCATTCTGAAAAGCATAGGTCTGTATTGCCCAGGGAGAGTGGGGTCACCATCACGAAGCCCAACAGAAGCAAAGAATGATAAATACACCCTCTGCTTAACAAGAGACATTTTCCTCAAGGGCAATCACGGAACTTTAAGGGACTTTTTGCCCTTAGTCACAAAATAGTCTCACAAGGGAGAAAAGGAGAAGGAAATAAAAAGTCTGCATTATCCGATGACTGGGTCACCACAAGAACATGTGATGAGTTGTTCCAATATTTTGTCGCTTACTGAACACCACTAATCTTTATTATATGCTACTTGGTCTGGTTAAATCATCNTGTTCAAGTGTGTAAAACATACTTGATACCCATGCCCTGTAAAAGCCAGGAAAAGAGAGGTACTGCAGGCACTTTAGAAATTTTAAGTGTCCCTCTTAACCACTAACTCTGTTCCCCAAAATGAAATTAAATCTTGATAATTCAACGTTGTCACAGAACAATATTCCTGTTTTCTGTGAAGCAGGCATGATTACTTTATGGTATGCAAGAGCCCTAGATGCTTCACTATCTAACTGATAGCTTGTGTCTTCATCGCTTCCCCCTACTTTTGACTCCCTCTGGACTGCCCCGAGGGGAGATGCCTGTAGAGCACATTTTTGATGAATTCACGCTGCACATAAAACACATCTCATCTCGGGTTGAGGCTTTCTTCCTGACATTACGATGGGACATTAGCAATGGGATTTTTATAATTATGCCGTCATGATTTCGAACTCCAACTTCCTAAATCTTCCGAAGATGACTTTTTTCCTCATTTTTCTTCTTTGAAAGGTGCATCCAGACTGGCTTTGAAATAAAGAAAACAGGGACAGAAAATAGATATACAAGCAGATGTATTTAATCATACTTATAAATCTCACTAAAAAAATAAACTAAAATCCAGGCAAAGGTGCACAGCAACTCTTCCAGAACTCAGGGAAGAGGCTGAGTGATCAAGGATTCGGGGTCACTGAGGGCTATGTGGTGAGAACCTGTCTCAGAAGACTGGGTGTCACTTAGTGGCAGAACCCTTGCCCAGCATGTGCGGAGTCTCAAGTTATGTCTCCAGAACTACAAATAAATAAATCGACAAACTTAGGCACTGGACACCAGGTTATTAAAAAGTGCTTAGTGTTCACAGTCTTAAAAGAGATGCAAGTATAACAAACCAAGTAAAAACAAATGAAAAAAAGAGTAGCTTTATAAGCAGCAGCATTTCTGACCACAACATTGAAAATGTTCATAAATCAGAATTACTTAACGGCCTTTATCCAAAAGTGATGGACAGCCAGTATTTTATCAGAAACTACAATTATGGGCATCTCTAAGCAAACTAAATGATTGATTTGCTGTTGTAGAATCTTCTAAGACTAAACTGAGGAGAACAGCAACTCAAGCCTACATTTTATTTTTAGATTTTCATGAAAACAAATTAAGAGCAAGTGACAAAATATTGGAGAATACCCATCTTATAATGATTTGAGATGCATGTAGATAAATAGATATTTAATTGTGTGGGTACCTAGAGTATAACCAATCCATGTGTGTGTTTCGTGTGGGAGTGTGTAAATGTATACTGCCAGTTTCATAGTTATGTGATTCTTTAGTCATGAAGACGATGAATTTGGATAATGTCTACAATTGTGTGAGACTTAAGTATGTCAAAATCTTACACTGGCTTAGGTATTGGTTTTGTGTGCCTTTCTGGAATAAAATCTTGCTTTAAAAAGGAGTCAATACCTTCGTGCTTACTACCTGTTACTACGGTTGCCCAGGCATTTGAGAATGTGTGAAATTGTTTGAAGTTGAGCCCAATGGCATCTCAGAACACTTCTGTCTTCTCGTTCTGTTTACTATATTAAGTTGCAAGAAAATGTTAAGATATTAGTTTTCTGGCAACATCTAACAGAAAAATTTTGAGAACAGGCAACATCTCCCAGGATGACTGTATAGCTAGCAAGAGAATATTTATGAAAGTTGAAGCATTGTATCTGTAAGCCTGTTATTAGCATCATTTAAATGTAACAGAATGGTGTTTCGGAGTAGAATAAGTCAGTAACGGCATTAAGGAAGCCAGTGGAGCTTAACAGCTATGAAACAATTACTCAAGCAGAGTGCAAGGAATTTAACAGAATTTTTCTGTAGGTTATTTTATTTATTCAGTAGCAAGTACCTGAGATACTGCTGCAGCTCTTGAAAGAATCACGTATAAGGTTTGTAATAGATCCAAATGCAGCTCCCTCAGAAACACAAGGCAGACATTTCCACGTTGCCAGCGAACACCTACTCCCTCTGAAATCAGAGTGCTTGACCCTTTTCCAGTTGCCAAGCACCTTGCTATGGAGCTTTTATGTCTTACCAAAGACCACCGTCTGTGTGTGGCATGTGAAATGTGACGTGGAGCCCTGGAGATGTGAGTTGTTGGAAATGTGGGCTCCATTTTCATTACGTCATTATCGTGTCTTCATCAGGTACCAACTCTGCACTCAGTTCTCAATGGTTTGCAAATCTCTGCAATTCTTCTCCAGGCCACCGGCTCAAACTTCCAGTAGGGCTTAGACTCATAAGCGTCTGTCATCATTGAGTTTCCACGTTCTGTTCCTGGTAATTGTGATCTTCAACCCCCAAGCCAGAGGCAGCATTGTGTCTTGTTGAAACTTCCATGCACTCCCAAAGAAAGTTCTTGAAAACAGGCAGTGACAGCAGAGACTAGAGGGATATCCACCAAAGTCTCCTGCTAAAGCTGAAGAATATGAACGAGGAGTCGGAAAGAGGCAGGTTGTGGGCACAGCCAGTTGTCTCTACAGAACTTACAAGGGAAAAGGAGTTGTTAGTATTGTCCATTGACCCAGTTGTTAAGTGTTCACAGTATGGTAAGTGTGACTTTAGCAAGAGAAGAAAGTAAGCATAATGTGAAAAAGATTGACGATGTCGTGATGAGGCAGCTGGAGATTCTGGGGTGGTGGTGGGTGCCGATCTTGCATTCCAACCATGGTTAGCAGTATTCAAATATGTGTCAAGCTGTAGAACACCAACGTGGTTAATACCCAGCTTATCAAATCCTCAGCCTGTTGGCACAATTAGGGCCGTAAAACTGAAGCTTGTTAAAGGCAGCCATGCCTTTCATTAGCTCTATGATAAGGAGGTGCACAGAAGTTAAATACTGCTTCTCTTATCTCACATCACGGCCGACTTTACAGGGTCAACTTAGTAACACATCATGCAGAACGTGCTGGCATGGCTTCCAAAGTGCTCACTGAGGCAAGAGCAGGTACACAGTCAGAGGGCAGACACCGTAGGCTGCCTGTGTAATAGGCTGCCTCTGAAATAGGAGCCTCTAGTTTTACACACTGCCCCCAGTGCTCAGGGACTGGGCTGGGCTAGAGAAGAGGCCAGTCTCCAGAAAGGAAGTGCTGTGTTACTGGGGGAGCATACCAACCCAAATCCCAGGCTTGGCTTCTTGAAAGCAGCACATTGCCAGCTGAGGTGGGCCTGCAGGGAGGACTGCAGCGATGTTCTGCACACAGAAAGGTAGGTGCAAACACTTGCCAAGGCGCTCTGGGAACTTATGCTAAGCAGGTTTGAAGGGTTCAGTTCTTTTATTATGTGTTTAAAATCTAGGTGGGCTAGGTGAATCTGACAATGCAGTTGGAAGTTCTATAGCTACTGCCAAGAAAAAGAGAATGCTTGGTGGGGAGGCCAGGGCAGAGGAAATCCTATCAAAATACTAAATCTACGTTGAATCTGCGTTTTTCAAAAGATTTTTTTATGTGTGTGGTTTTGTGATTTGCTGTAAGAGCTGGTAGTGATGGTGTTTCTGAAGGGAAGTGCTCCAAAATAAAGGGATTCAGGCCATGGTTTTGGTGTGCCTTGTGTGCACTGACATTTGTAAAAGTTATTAATGACTGCAATGTCCATATCTCCTTAACGAAAAGCCATGCAGACTCATACAGCCATCAAGCCATGCGGTCTTTCTTTTATTAACCCTGTATTCTGGGTTCCAGCGACTTGTGATCCATTTCATTAACCATCTCCTGACCATCTGCTTAAAAATTGGCTTAATTTTTTTTTCGTTAGTGTTTTATTTATGACTTTAAGTCCTGTAACCTTCAGAGAAATAGAAGGTTTAAGAGTTATTTCTTCCTCCTTTTTCATCTTTTAAACTTTTGATCAAGCAAACCAAACTAACATTACCATTGATGGATCGACCTGGACTTTTAAGTGGCAAGAAAAGAGATATAAAAAGAAGCAAACCGTGTAAGTGCCCCCTTTGATAGTTAATGGCATGCAGCAGATGGAATTCATTATTGACTTTTAAAACGAAATTGTTCTACATTATGATTTACTTATAGTTTTGCCTTTCCAAAGAAGTAATTACCATTAACTAGTTCAGTATTTTGTCAATCACAAGGTGTGTGTGTGTGTGTGTGTGTCAGCATCAGTATATATAAGATAGTTTGTCACTTAAATCATATGATTTAATGATATTAAAGGCTGTTAGATCTCTCAAATTAGTAACGAATCAGTGGGCATCATGAACAGCTAAGAGGTGGCGTGTTTCTTTTTTTCGTTTGGCTAATTTAAAATACGATTATTTCCCATCATAGAGAAGTTGTATAATTCCCTTTGCAGAAAGTGGAATGGGTATAATTACAAATAAACAACTGAATTTTGTTTTTCTAGCTCGTCACACAGATACGATGATAATCCTAATACATGCAAAACTATCAGAAAAATACTTAGGCAGTTGCTTTCAGGCTAAACAACTATAATTTTAATCATAAATTTTAAGCTTTTAAGTCACGGGGGAGGCTAATCATCACACAGCAAAGCTGAATTTCTAAGCAATACTGAATGCTTAAATCAATGAAACTTAGTACAGACCTTAATGGTAATCAAATTATGGTCAATTTAAAAAATACACAAAAAATGGGCAACTTTAGATATGACTCTATGGGTACTACCAAAACAATATGAAACTCCTTTCCAAGGCTGATGGATCGTTCATTTCATATATGAACTAGAATTTACATTTTCTGGGATAGGAAGATCTGAGATGAACAGGATTCAGACCACATTTAAATTTTATCAAGGGTCCTGCCTGGGTCAGCTGAACCCATTCTTGCCATCTCTCTGCCATTCCAGCCTGTGCCTGCCCCCCTTTCTCAGAGGCCTCCTTCTCTTCATTCCTCCTAAGGGGGTAGCTCATATCCCATGGCAGCTCCACACACAGGCATCCTATCCAAGTGAGTCTGCTTCCATCCCCAGTCGTCATCCCTCTGAAACTGAAGGATAGCAATGAATATTTCATACGTATAGCACTTAAGCATCTTCATCTCCATTATGCATTCAGCTTCTTTGTACCTATCTATAGTCACTTAATAAGTGCTTATTGATTGTCAAATAAAGTTGTATGATGACTGATTTTGAGAATTTTTATGCTCTCCTGTAATCACTACAGGTATTACCTTGAGTCTAGGATACATCTTCTAAAGCTTTCATTATTATTTTTTACTATTAAATATTACTTTACAGTGTTGGAAATCAACCATGACACGCATTCTACTGCTGAGTTGAACTCTAAGACCTACTATGTTTAAAAAAAAAGTCCTTGTGTTTTATCACACAACCAATAGAATCTTGGTTTGATAAATACAGCAGTAAATATATGGATGTATATATTTTTATACTTTTTATATATAATGTTTTATATATTTTTACTTGTATAATATATACTTTATATTCAGATTTTGTAAGCACATTGCTTCTCCTCATGTGGCTCACTCATGGCCCATTTTGTCTCTCTTTAATGCTCTGCTCTTCCCTGGTGTATTTGTATGATTCAATTTTTTTCCCCAAAGCTCTTAAGGGAAGCCTGGAAAACACTCAGAGATTATTATTAAAAATTTAATTGCCAATGTTCAACTGTAATAAAATGGAAAGGGACCATGACTTTGATACTGAAGACCAAGGCAGGCATCAGGATTCTGCTTCTTAATGCACAGTAAGCAGCGTTAATATTCACACTCCCATCTAGAGAACGGAAACAGTATTGTTTCTTCATCACTGTAAAAAAAAACGCTAAAAATGGTGGCTGGGGATGTGGCTCCTTCACCTAAGATGGGCAAGGCCCTGAGTTCCATCTCCGCCATAACGAAAGCAAACCCAAAAAATGGATCTGACTGGCTTTCAGACTGTGAGAGGGCTCAGATGCTTGTGACACACATCTAGCCACTTGAGTTCAAGAAAAGTAGCAGCTCAGCAAAGCTGTCCTTGAACCTCCAAATTCACACACGCACCTGTCTCATAAGCATACCATACGCACATGCACATCAATAATAATTGATAAAAATATTGAAGATGAACAGATATATGTGAGAGTGTATTTAAAGCCACCAAGTACTGTTAAGTTATGGTTTTTAAATATTAAATAATAAATTTTAAGGATCAACATTAAGCTATTACTAGGTTCATATGTTATAAAAAGTTAGCATGAGGAAAGAAGAAATTATATAATTAATTAAGAATAATAATGATGCATTCAACTTTTAAATTATCATTCCTAATAATGATATGATCCATAAATGATTTGAAATAAAGCTGAGAACTGTGGAGTGTGCCTGCCAAGAGCCCCTCCACATCTGTCTATCCTGAATCTCAGCAGTGAGCATACAGCAACCTCTGAGACCGTCTGTCCTTTATTGAGTTAGCAAACCACAGCCCACAGCACCTCCTGGGGATTAAAAATAAAAGAGACAGATTCTCCTAGTCCTTCCCTATCTTTGTTCCTTCTATTTAAGAAAGAACATAGTGCTTTTAGCAGTGAATTTTCCATCAGTGAGACTCTCAGAACAAGGTGTTCGCTCCTGTGGTAGTGTATTAACATATACCTATCTTAGTCACTCTGACTTTTAGGAAGTCTTTGTGACAGGTTTGTTAACCCCTCATGTCGAGGAGGTGACAGTGCTCTTCATGTGCTTGGTCAAAGAAATCCAACTTTATCTGACTATTTGTTTGGTACCCTGTGGTCCACAAAGATGTTAAATGAAATAATGTGAACACATATTTTAACAAACTCTTCCCCGACAGGAAGAGTTATAGGTAGGTATAAGATAATGCTAACTGAGTAAAATTTGCAACTCACAATAGTGCTGAGCTGTCCTTCCTCTGCCCTTCTCTGTGCATTCATGGAGGGGATGTGATGCAAGGAGAAACAACTTAATGAAGTTGGTCACAAAACTTCGCCATTTGTTTACTGAAATTTTAAGGTTCCATCCTATAAATGAACCTCAGGAAAGAACACAGGTACAGACAGCCTGTCAAGGAACCAAATTCTTAGGTCCTTAAATAAAACAAAGCAAGCAAACAAAAAAAATAACCTGGTGTAGAAGTGTGTGTTTTCTGTAATATTTACTTTTTATTATATTGGATCTCACAGTTTCAAAATCATAAAGCATGACTAAAATAAACAATCATATTGTGTTTTTAAAACAGAATATTTCAATTCCTTAAGATGGTAGTGTTAAATAAGGATGTTTGTTTTATATTGATGAGAAAATACAAGATTTGTTGGGGTTTTGTTTTATTTTAGGCCTTTTTTTTATGAGGGCCCTATGAAGCATATGTGACCTTATGCTTGCTATATGGCTGAGCCCGACCTTGAACACCTAATCGTCCTGGAATTACAGGCATGTGACCCTGTAGATTATCTTGTAATGAAGCAAATGTTTACTGGATATGTTGTTTCTGAGGATAGGCTGCTTGTAAGAGCGCGAACAGAAGGTGCCATGCTAAGGCATACTTGGGTAGAAACTGGACTGGATGAAAGGCATTCACCATCACTAGTTGGAAAGATTATTCTCTACTAAGTTGTTTCTGCCTGTCAAAAACTTTTCAATATCTTGTATATCTTCCTTGAGGTCTTTGCTTCTCATGCAGGCCATGCCTTTTCTTCTAAGGAACCGTAAATCACGCAGAAAACCATGTCTTGCTATACTAAAATAGGTTCTGAATTCAAACAGAAAGATGAAGGTTTTATATGTTTTGGTTGCCTTTGGTACTACTGCTTCAAGGGTTCAAGATGCCAATGACTATTTCCTTTCGAGTACATGGTTGGACATAGTCTGCCTGGTCCAGATGGTTACTCTGTCATTCACGGTGGTGACAGGCCTCAAGCAACCAAAGGAAAAGAGGAAGATGTTTTTCCTCTGACGGTGATTTAAAAAAGCCCATGCAAGTCACAGGCTCTACCACTAACTACACTGCCCAACCTCCAGGAGTTCTTCCACGTGCTTTCAATGCAGTTAGATAGAAAACTCCAGTGTCATCTGACTTACACAGAACCCTCATACTCAACGAAGGCTTGTCACCGTCATATGTAAAATGTTATTTTTAAATAAGGCATAAGACTTCCTTGACATAGTATAAAGTAATGTACACTATTGTCAAAAAAGAAAGTAATATATGAAAATATTTATTTAATTATTGTGTCCAGTAATAAAGCAGAAAAGGACTATATACTTGGTAATGCCAAGTTTGGAATCTGGGGAGAGAGGCAGTCACTGGGAACTAAAGAACCCACTGACGAAGTCACTCTTGCCAGAAGCAAAGAATGCCAGAGACACAGGTTTTCTCCCTCAGAACTCTGCCCCACAGGATAGAACCAATTAAGAGAGATTTTAAATTTTGTTTCCAGTGTTTAGGCTCGACATTCCAGTCAAATCAGTTACTGGATGGACTATTGAATTTAACTTGTGGTAGAATATCGTCTTATGCAAATGCATTTTGAAGATCAGGTCTCCCAAACTAACTCAACCGTTTCTTCGCAGGATTTAGACTACAGGGTACTAGAAAACCAGAACAATTGATCCTATTTCCCACTTCTTTATTTTTGCTAAAGTATTAGGCCAGCTTTCCTGAAGGATTTAGCTGCCAACACTCAACAGTATGGAAGGTCATTTATACCGAGCTTGTTTGTTAGGAATTGCATACTGCATGCATTTCCTGGCAGTGCGTCTCTTTGGAAAGTCAAGTTTCAGTTGGTCATTTTCTCCATTACTCCAAATCACTCTGGACTTCCCCACCATCACCCAAAGCCTAATAGTCATATCCAGCTCAGAGGCAGACTGTTGTACCTCAGGTCCTTGTCAGGAGAGCTTAGTGGTGGTCTCTTTTTATCAACAAGCCATTAAAAAGATAATAAAATGTTTAGATAAGAAAGGCTAAGAAGAAAATAATAGAGTAATGTGATTGCCTGAGGCAGTAGGCGGGGAGTGGTGTAATTAGTTTGGGTAATGATGGGGCATCTCTGCGAAGGTGTCATTAGAGCTGGAGCTCAGGATAGGAAGGGGAGGACAGGAAAGGATCTCACAGAAGAGCAAGGCTGGTGGTGTTGAGAAGGGCCTTGGGGTGGAAGTGAATTGGCTGTTTTCAACAAATGGAAGTATCTTAGTTAAGGTTTCTTTTGCTTTGGAGAGGCAACTGTTATAACAGAAAACATTTAATTGGGGCCGGCTTACAGTTCGGAGGTTTAGTCCATGATTATCATGGTGGGAAGCATGGCTGAATACGGGCAGGCAGACAGACATGTTGCTGGAGAGGCAGGCAGAAGCAAGAGAGAGTGAGCCACTTGGGCCCAGCTTGAGCTTCTAAAACCTCAAAGCTCATCCCCAGTGACACACTTCCTCCAGAAGACCACACTTACTCTAACAAGGCAACAGTGCCTAGTCCTTTCAAATACTTGACTCCTTATGAACCTATGGGGCCATCCATTTTCATTCAAACTACCACAGGAAGTGTGGTTAGTGGAGGAGTACAGAATCACATCTTAACACTCAGAACTGACCCTCACCTATGCCCACATCACTGAATGCCCATTAGGTGTGTTCTAATGGATGATTATTTACAACAGTAGACAACTTGAATTTGCTGTATGCTGCGTAATTGATAGCACCAGCTAAATATGTATTTTCATTTTACTTCAACTTCATGAAGTTCTTGAGATGTGCAGTAGGATACAAATATTTCATTGTTGTTGTCATACATAAACAAAGGCCCACTTCAAACGGTCTCAGAGTTGAAGTCCTCTTACAGATACACAAAGCAGCTCTGGCTCTCCATACACACTGTACATTGTTGAAACGTTGAAACCTTCCTTTCACCCAGATTTGAAATGTACTCGTGCCTTTAATATTGAAGAACTTACTATTGCTCAAAAAAGAAAATAAAAACTGCTACAATGAATGAAAGACCAAATCATCTCAGTCAGAGCTTTATAGCCATGCTACATCTTCTTCCTTTATATTTTAATTGCTAGAAAAAAGCCATTGTGAAGAAGTATATCACAGGCTGTCTCAGCCCATTAACTAAAACCCCTTTGTGTAATGGTGGAAGTGGGGTGCAGGTGCCTGTGCAAGTCTAGAGGCCAGAGGAGAATATCAGATATCCTGGTCTGTCACCCTCCACCCTATGCTGCTGAGACAGGCTCTCTCCATCAGCCTGAAGCTAGGCTGGTGGCCTAGCCCGAGCTCCTATCTCAGCACCTATGGGACTGGAGTTCCAGGCACACAGGTGGCCACACCCAGCCTTTGATGTGAGTGCTAGGATACAAACTCAGCTTCTGCATCTTGTGCAGTAAACATTCTCACCCGCTAAGCCATCTCCAGCTCAGAAAACTCCTTTTGTAGAGAAAGAAAACTAGGTATTTTTGACATTCATTTCCAAAAGTTAGGCTCAGCCAATGCTTTTTGTTGACTTTTGTCAACCTCTGTATAACAAAGCCTTGATTGGAATTTGGTGGCTTTTCAAATTCAGTTCTTTTCATTTTTGTTTGTTTGTTTGTTTGTTTGAGACAGGGTTTCTCTGTACAACAGCCCCAGTTCTCCTGGAACTCACTCTGTAGACCAGGCTGGCCTCGAACTCACAGAGATCTGCTTGCCTCTGCCTCCCACATGCTGGGATTAAAGGCATGCACCACCACCCACCACCTGGCCTTCCTCTCTCTGTTTTTATGTTGATGGACTTCTACTGTTGCCTCTCATTTCTTTGCTAGCTTACTTACCACTTACTTCACCTGGCTGATGAAATCTTTGTTATAAATAGCTTTTCAAAATAGTTTTCTTTGTTTTGAGTACTCATTTATTAAACTTAATATAAAAATGTGAGGATTTTATTCTAATTTCTTTTCTGCTGTTCTGCTGAGACACCCACTTGAAAAAAAACTGTCAATCTGGCCTACTATTTTAGCATTTTATAGCATATTTATAGGTCCTTGTAATTGTTCCTTTTTCAAACTACTATTGCAAGAGCTTAAACGTGGAGATAGATCTTGTAGTTTTCTTTGCTAAAAATTGGGACACATTTTTTTCTAACACATTGGATAAATTTAATGCTTCATGATTTAGAAAATCACTTTCAGTATATTTACAGTGGATGTACATGCACAGCACCAAGTAAATGTGGATGCACATCCAAGCACAAAGTGCACACAGATACACATGTACAGCACAAACTACAGGTAGATGTCACATAAACAACTTGAATCAAAAGATCATGGCAGTTTCATCAAAACTGGACCAGAGGCATGTCGGGAAGGAGGAGAGTTCGGGACTGACATGTGGAGATTTCAAAAGACAACTTAGTTTCTCCTGTGGTGTCTCTGTAGGTCCTACTGGGTTAGCAGAAGGAAATAGTCCTTCCACACAATCTAGCTTCTTCACATTTTAAAGGTTCTCCAGTGTCCTTTGCCTTTCAGACTCCATGTCTTATGTTGATTCTCTCCACGAAATAGCTGCAAGGGACTGTGAAAGCTCTGGGCTGATGCTGTAAGAGAAGCCTGCATCGGTGTGGTGAATGAGATCCTGTGCTGTTGTGTAGACCTCTGTGACAGGTGTTTGATTGACTATTCTTGGTGTGGTGAATGAGATCCTGTGCTGTTGTGTAGACCTCCGTGGCAGGTGTTTGATTGACTATTCTTGGTGTAGTGAATAAGAACCTGTGCTGTTGTGTAGACCTCCGTGGCTGGTGTTTGATTGACTATTCTTGAATCACTGTTGTATCACCAGTGTAGAAAGATGGCAAAAATAATTGTGTTGGCAGGCTACCCAACCACTTCTTTCTGTTGCTTTCCAGCAACTGAGAAACAGCCTACTGATATTTAGCTCTTCTATTTCCATCAAGGAGCTTAGCTTACTTATGTCTTCATTTTTAAGGGACAATTCAGACCTCGTGCCAATCAGTAATAGTAAAAACCAATTCAAAAGGACGATTGCTGATGGGCGTTCTGGTTAATGGAAGCATTTGGGACATGAGTCCTGCTTTAGGTACTTTTCTATTGTTGGTATAAGACACCATGACCAAAGAAACTTATAAAGGGAAATGCTTAATTTGGGGTTCACAGTTCAAGAGGGTTTGAGCTCATGACCAACATGAGAGGGAACATGGTGACAAGCAGGCAGACATGGCACTGGAGCAGTTAGCTGAAGTCTTCCATCTTGTTCCACAAGCACGAGGCAGAGGAAGCTAAACAGAAAGGGCCTGGGCTTTTGAAACCCCAAAGCCCACACCCAGTGACATATCTTCCAACAAGTCCACACCTACAAATCCTCCCCAAACAGTTCCATTAACCTGGGATCAAGTATTCAAGTATATGGGCCTGTGGCAGTCATTTCCCAAATCATCCCCAAACAGTTTCACCAACCAAGGGCCCAGTATTTAAAACATAAGAGCCCATGGGGGGCATTCTCACTCAAACTACAGGAACCCTGGTGTGTTTTCCCTACCAGGACGATCATTAGGAAAGGGGGATGTTTGCATGGCATTTCAAAAGTACAGTATTCCACTTAGAAATCCTCCACGCCTGCTCTCACACAGAAAGGCTTCATATAGTACTTCTGAGGCAACTCCTTCCTCCTGTCTCCCACTGCCCTCTGATCCTTTGGACACATAGCTCAGGGATTTTTCTCCCTCAAGACTCCTTCAAGCTCTCCCAGTACCTCGGTTCACATGGTCTACACGTTTCATCATGGTTTCCGCAGGTTTTATGCTTGGTGATTGCCTTCCTAAGTATCTCTTACGTTCTCCGTTCTCTTCACACTAAGATACTGTCAAAAAGTATTCTATGTGTTGCTGTAAGGGATCAATTAGAAAATCAGTCAAAGAATAAATCATATCATCAACATCTTTTGAGAACTTATCTTTTTTCTGGTGCCAGGGTCATTAATATCACACACCCCATGAAATACAGATGTTTTTCATAAACTCTATTTTACAAATAAAATTATTTTCAAAAACGTATTTGGAAAAGTTGGGCAACTCACCCAAGGTCACATCTATAGATAGAAACAGTGTTGTAATTTTATCTCTCCAACTCTGAGGCTGATGGGTTTATAGATCTTACTGTTGTCTGGCACCCTGCCTGTGTATACTTCCACTTATTAAATATTCATTTCTAGAAGCACATTACTATAAAACTTACAAGGTTTAGAAAAAATTTTTCTTTATCCCCTTGTCCCACAAGGTGAGGCGAGCCACCACTTCACTGGCTCTCTGGAGATGCTTAGTCTTCGTCTACTCTCTCTTCTGCCATCCTCGCCTTCACCATGCTGCAGTGTGATCATGAGTGTGTGTTTATCATAGCTCATCTGTGGGCAGTTCTGCTGGTACGGATGCTTATCTCCCCAGGCTTTGCCTCCGCAGAGCTAAGCACCAGGCACAGCACCCAGCGTGTGCTAAAGAGTTGCAGGGTGTGAGGCAGGTTTAATTATGTCTTGAAGTATGTGGCACTCCCTTTAGGGATGAATTCCTGCCTCTGTGCTGTGTGGGGCTTCACTCGCAGGTCAACCAACACTCAGCAAGATTGCGGGACAAGAGCACAGCCAGAGTTGAAAAGTGAATGCGCTCTCAGAGCACTATCAAAGTGGCCTTCTGACATCATTGCTCTTTTCTCTCCAGCAAACAAAGAGATTCTTTACCCGAGAGAGAAAAGATGGAGGAGGAGAAGCAGCATTTTAAAACAATAAAGTAAAATAAAAACCTTCTTTAAAAAACGGCAAGATCCATTCCTCATTTTACTCAGGAGTTCTTGTGGAGTGGGGGGGATGTATAGTACTTTCCTATCCAAACAGTTAAAATGAGAAGGATTTAATTCGTAAAAAGTCATATCTCAAAAAAGGTGTAGTCACACCTTTTATTTGCCACTAATATTTGGTTTTATACATTTTTATCCCTTTTGCTCATCTATTGTGCCTTTAAATGACATTTTACAATCATTTCAACACTCACAGAACTTCTAGGAGGCTAAAGGATGCACAAACTGTCCTAAATTTTATCATCTAAGAGCAGGAGAGAAATCAACCGATAAGCACAAGGCCACTCAGTGAGTCAGCAAAGCTCTAGGGACTGGAGCTTTGATCTTCTGTCCTCTGGTCCAGGGTCCTAGGCATCCAACTGATCCTTGCTCCCTGAACAGCCAGTGGTCAACTGACAAAGAAAACAGTTATTGTCACTGTCTTTATTATAGTTTTCATGTTTAATAACATTTAAAAACTCAGAAGCACGTGTTTGCTTTTAGTTATATATTGCTATGTCAAGTAGTACAGCTGTGTTTTTATGATCTATATCATCCCATAAAGAGCTTCCATATGTCAAAAATATGTTATCAATTGTAAAGCACATGAATAGTTAGTTATTGTTCTTCATAATTCCACTGAGGAGGAATGCAATCATTTTTA
>LOJH01014384.1:0-20587 GCA_001685095.1 Ellobius talpinus | reverse complement strand
CACTCATTTCTCTGCACCTTCTAATATATGTTACTTTTAATAGGCCTTACTTTGAAATTCTTATTTTGACCCTGATCTTCTGTTTTTCCAGTAAACCCATTCCCTCCTTCACCCCTTGATTTGTTTCTTCATATTTGGGTTCTCTTGAATTACCTTTGAGCTCTGGCTCTTTTATTATATGGTGATTTCTCCCAAAATGATTGAAATATAAATCTATAGTCATATGTCTTCTGACACATCTGCCTACTTCTGTATCCCCAGATCCTATGTAAATGTCATATGCTTTTACATCTCAAAAATCAAACTTATGTCAATTTCATCTAAAATATTTCTTTAGTATTTTTTTCTTTTCTAGCAATGGTATGAACTTGATAAGTATATAAATTCACAAGTCTATCTTTATCATCCACACTCAATTGTAATATTCCTCTACATTCTCATATAACTGTTTGCTCTGGAAATCAATCCTTCTTGGTAGGAAGGAGAAGACCTCAAACTCTTAAGGCAGTATAATGAATACAAATGATGCAGGAATACCCAAGGAAGATGAACTAAAAGATATCTCATGGGTGTACTGGGGCAGGTGGAGATGGGAACATGAAGGATCGGGGTGCAGGGTAAATGGCAGGTGATATAATTAAGTGAGATGACTGGAAAAGGGCACATTTTGAGGTCAAGTACAAACCTGGTGCAAGAAAAAGTCTCAAGAATCTACAAGGATGACCCCAGCTAAGAATCTTAGCAATGGTAGATGCAGAGACTGAAATGACCATCTCCTGTGACCAGGCAGGACTTTCAGTGGAGGGATTTAATGCTGGCCCATCCACACAACCTTTGATATACAGTCTTCCCTGCATATTATAAGTGAGGTGGATAAGCGTGGCCTAAAAGTTCTGTTAGTGGTCAACCAATGACTGGTCCTGCCTCAAACACATCCCACAAAAGTGAATCCACTCATGACACTTCCTGGAGTGTCAGGATTCAGAAAATTGATAGCCCAGAGACATAGGATAGAACCAAATATGATTGGAAAAACAAAAATTATGTCAACATAATGATGCCTAACAATATTCTGTTGTTACCTCTAGTTCTACCCGTCTTTTTCTTTCCTTAATTTGTAGAACAGTCAATTATATGTCTTTGTACCCTCCTCCCATGTCATATCAAGATCCTTGTGCACTTCATTCCATCAACAAAGATGGGATGATCATGCCTTAGGAATTAATAACATGTGCTTTCCGAGTTAACTGTCTCTGTGAGTTCTGAATGAAGTACTCCAGCTTCTTTGTTATCTCCTGATTTCATTTCTGCCTTTTAGCATTTCTGTGTAAGAAAAACAAAATGTGGAAGTTCATTTTGAAGTGAAAACAGTAAAATTATATTCTAAGCAAAGTCAGTGAGCTTAGGCTATGTGGGTAATATCTTTGGTTACAAAACACCCCCACATCAATAAGAACAAACAGCTGAGGGTCTGATATGTTTTTACCACTGAGTAGATGGTTTTCCTCTGAACCTCACACTATTTATGGTCATAATTGTGTATTGTGATGCATATTACTGTAGTTTCAGCATAATTGTTAAGTATATTTGGAAAGGGGGCCTTTAGCTGATTACATAATTTACATTAAATGGATGGCTCCTATCACAAGGTGTTCCTTCTGGCAGTAGGGTCTTATAGCAGAATTCCTAGCACAGGGCTTCTAGCTGGACCTAGTGCCAAGGTTCAAGGTAAACATAAATCAGACAACTGTCTTTGAGAGAGATTTCAGATAAGCTCAGTCCTCCAGGCCAAGGGCCACTATCCAGATAAGGGCAGGTAGAGACAGGAAGTTTTGCTGGGGAGGCAGGGAGTTTCCATGTTGTTGAGGTTTTGGAAAATGCTTCCCATCCAATAAGAGAATGCAACCTCAACCAGCCAGAAATGCCTTCCAGCACTATGATACCATTTATAAATATTTTCTAGATATAAATTCCATGGGGGCTTTGTATCTTTCTAAGGTTTGATGTATTTCTTAGAAAAATTCCCTAGAATTTCTATCTGTGCTTCCTTTAATAATGCAGGTGTTTATTTCTTACCACTTCTCATTTCAATATTCTAAGTGTGATTAGAATGAAAACTGACATTATTACAATATAGAAAATGTTTATTTGCATGGTAAGAGGTTTAAATTTTTCTCTTCTAAATTTCTCTTGCCTTCATTCACTAAAGGAATTAGAGTAGGCATATGAATATTAATAAATTAAACTATTTTTATTTGTACTTTATTTATACTAATTATTATAGTGCATATACAATGGCCAACTTGCAATGTAAATTCATTTTTGTTAATTTTTTATTTGATGGCTTATCGATAAATAGTTTATATATGAATATATACTTGAATGGATTGCAAACATGCTCAAACATTTGGGCTTGTGCATATCACAATGAAACTGTCTACATGAAATAATGAAGACATACAACTTTACTCTCAGGTTTTCTAGTGTTTGTCTCTTTGAAGTGTGCTCATATGTGTGTGTGTGTGTACGTGCATATGTGTATGTGTGTGCACTGCTACGAACAATTAAAATTGAATGTTTAAATATGCAATAGACAATTCTGTATGCTATTTAATAGGACTTTATAATTAGTTTATTCAAATGATAAATAAACATATGCAAACATGAAATTTGTACCCACTAAATCTTAGGTAAATTAGTCCCCAATATCTGTTAAAAATAAAGATAGATATTCCCTAGGAAAAGAAAAGCTTTCCCCAATAATGATCAGTAAAATAGAAGAATCCAGGTTGACCTTGGCCATCTACATTTCTATTCTGTTAAGGTGAATGGTTAAAACTCAAGTGCATACATTTATCCACGAAAAACAAGTTGAGACAATATAATTGTAAGTAGCAGAACAAAGCAAATCTGCTGGGTCAGTAACCAGATGCCCATCTAGCTACCACAAAATGCTGATTTTTCCCCAGTGTTTTTTTTTTCTTTTTTTTAATGTTTGGCATATATGTTGGCATTTCATTGGGGACAATATATTCTCTTCTGGTTTCCATTTTTTTTGTCCTGCTTTCTACATCTCTTCACATGACCTATGTATGGTGAGTTTCCTGTAATATCAGCCTCACTGATCATGCTGGTTCAGTTAGATTTTGTCTATTTTCGTGGTTTAGTTTCCGTGTTTATTATTATCATTATTTTATTAATAATGTTGAGCAAGGTTTCCAGAGAACAGATCAGGCTAGTATAGAACTGACTACTACTAACCCAGCCTAGTATTGAATTTAATGAAATCTTCTTGATTCAGATTTGTAAGTGCTAAGAACACAAATTCAAACCACAATGCCATTTTGAAGCATTTTTTATAAACAAATGTACAGATGTACCTTCCTATAATAACAATTTAACATAAGTAATTGATCTCTGGGTTTTTTTAGTTTGATATAAAAAAGTGGCTTTCTGTGAATATTACCCAGGATAATCCTTAGCCAATAAAGACAAAAATCCCCTTTGGTCCTATATTAAAGGGTCAGACTTATTATACTGATAAGAACTGAATCAACCTCCAGCTTAAATATATGAAAGTTATAAATTTTGCCATGTCCCCATTAAGAAATAATTTTATCATAAGTTACTTGTAATAAGTATGGGAAAAATCATAATAAATTTCTCCTTATTGTTGTCTCTCTAATACCATTTATGTCACTTTCTCATTGCTGTGAACAAACATCTAAGTGAAAAGATTAAAAAGTAAGAAAGATACATTATTGCCCACAATTTTTGAGGTGTCCATCCTTGGCTTTATGTGCCTACACATAAAAATCATATGATTTTATTCATATTTCTGTATGAAATATAATTGATGATCCTTATAGAAAAGTGTGTCTGACCTCCCTTTTCTTCCTGATAGTTATAATTTATTTTCCTAACTCTGGGCATTGGTTTTCCCCTCTTGAATATGTTATATTCAATCTACTTCCTGTACCAGAAGCCAATTATCAATACTCCATTGTTGTATCCCCTCTAGTCATTCAAAATCATAAGTGTACAGAGAGTACATATCACAAACACAATTTCATTTAGACTGCCAGCTGAAATATTGCTTGCAAAAAGATTCACACAGTCTACCCTGACACTAAATTATTTTTTAAACAAACAAAATTATGTTGTTCCCAAATGCCTATTATAATTTTAAGTAGAGCAACAACTTTTGGCAAAAACAAAAATTCTTTCTCGAATGGTCAAGAATGTAAACTATTTACACCGTCCTGTTCTTTTTGGTTTATGAATGGATATAGTCTTCAAAGACCTGCACTTGGGGATATACGACCCGTGCTGATGTTCACTAGAATAACATTAACTTTGCCTCTTTTCATATTTCCACTGTACAGTGCTAAATCATGCAGGTAAATGCATTGTTAACATAGATTTCATATTAAAGTATTTTAATAAAATTGATTTTATTGTAAATAATATGTATGACATAGCTTTTGCTCATTTATCACTAAAAAGAAATTTACCTAATTTCAGAATATCTCCAAACATTATATGCAATGCTAAAATTTAAGGAAAAATTTAAGTACATATTTATATATGCTAAGTTTTCACAGAGAAATATATACATATACTTGTACTTATACATTTATTTCTATTTTTACATGTTTATGAGCATTGAGAATAAATTTTGTTCTGCCAAAACTCACTTAATTTAAAATGGGTCATTCATTAATATGTGATGATCTCATTACTATTGTAACCTCAGGTATGTAATTATTGTAATGTCAAATAAGTAATGCAGTATGAAAACGCTGATTAAGTATTCTCAAGGGAAAATTCAACAGAGGATTAAATAGCTGTCAACAATTCATTTTGACTGTCAGAGAATCATTAGAAGAATCCTGTCTTGAGGCTGGACACATTACTCAGTGGTTAAGAACACTTTCTCCCCTTGCAGATTACCCAGGCTCTATTCACAGCATCCATGAGACAGTTCACATCCATCTGTAAAGTTTTGTTCCATGGGTTCTGATGCCATGTGCTGACCTCCATAGGAATGGAATGAATATGGGCAAAACACTAAAATGTATAAAACATAAACAAATAAATCTTAAAAAGAAATATCTAGCCTTTAAACCCCATGAGAGTTTGCAACATTTTCAATACATTAAAATAATTCTGCCTCCTTTCTAATTTGAAGTATATGTTGATTTTCTATAAGCCTCCCTTATGTAGAGAAAGGACTTTCAGTCTTGCCTCATGTTGCACACCATGTCTGCATCTTCTCAGATTGTCTTTTAGAGAACAGATTACTCTGTGATACTTCTGGCAAAGTGTGGGCCTTTGTTAACATAAAACGTTTGGGGAGCCTAGGATTCTATGTCATTGCTGATAGCTCTTCCACATAACAAAAACAGGAAGAAGGAAATACAGGGTCTTCAAACTGGGGTCTCTTCCACATCTTAGATCACAAGTTAGTCAAATAAGCATTCACTCTGTATATTTAAAATCAGTAAGCAAATGATTTGAAGATATTTATGAAATAATATTTGCCTTTAGAGAAAACTGGAAAATAAATTTACATGTTTTCTTTCAGGGATTAGCAACTAAAATTTAGTGCTAGTCAGGAACATTTTAACTATATTTGACTATGCTTAATAATAATATTCTCATTGAAAGATTAGTCTAACCTGCAGTAATTGTATAGATAGTTATACATTTTTTGAAGAATCTTTGAAGAATCTCAGGATATTGATGAAAAAATGTAAACAAAATCACAGATTGACAGTTGAGTTGAGAAATAATGCCAACACAAAAAACAAATTATACTGAGTAGCATATGCTGACATATGCAAAATTTTTACAGATGTCAATGACTTTGATCCCCCTAATACCTACTGCTTTACTATTTGAGGCAGTTCCACAGGTAGCTGGTTGTAGTCTCTTCCTTCATTATAACAAACCACCTCTGTGCCATTTCCATTTTTCTGTTAATTTGGAAGACTATACCAGAATTCCATACACAGAGTACCCCATTCAACAAACACTCTTCATATTTCTGAAAACTGCAAGAGCGAGATCCAAGCTCAGGGACATTGGAGCCAGATCCCCCATTCTGTTTGTGAACTTAAATTCTATTACATGAAAATAGTGAGCAAGAGTTCTGTCTTTACTGCATAAGAGCAATCATCCTTAATGAAGACTTTGCACTCATGGCCACATCTAAAACAAAATATTTCCCAAAGGCATTAACTCCTAATATCACAGAATGATGGATTGTGCTTCATCAATGATTATGTGGAAAGTTGTGTTGAAAATAAATGTGTAATTGAAAATATACTTTATTTAACTATATTACTAAATAGATATAATTGATACATAATGATATGCATACCTTGCTTAGAAATGATCTCTACAAATCACTAATTAGCATATAAAGTCTTTTGTCTTAGATGCTTAACATTTAATGTCCTGACTATCAAAACATATGAGCAGAAATTTTCTTCAGAAAGCTTGACCCAACCAAGTGTAAAACATTCTTTATTGTCTTAGTTAGGGTTTACATTGCTTCAAGGAAACAAGAAAAAAGCAAGTTGTGGAGGAAAGGATTTACTTGACTTACACTTTCATATTTCTGCTCACCACCAAAGCTCAAACAGGGCAGGAACCTGGAGGCAGGAGCAGATGCAGAGGCCATAGGAAGGTGCTGCATAATGCCTTGCTTTCTATGACTTGTTCACCTTGCTTTCTTATAGAACCCAGAATCATTAGCCCAGGAATGGCATCACTCACATTTAGTTTCTCAGTTGAGTTTTCTCCTTTCAAATAACTCTAGCTTGTGTGTCAAATTGACATAAGATTAGCTAGCACACTTATGAAGATATTACTACAACTATCAAAGTATATTTCATTTTTTCTGTTTTTATTTTATTGAAAATAGATTTTTCCATTCACAATATTCTGATTATGTTTTCAACTCCTCTGAGATACTCCTCAAAGACCATCCTACCTCCTTTATTTCTCTCATTAGGAAACAATCATCTAAACAATATAAAATCAATAACACAAACCAAAAACAAACAAATCAGAGTGACATAGAGAAAGAGAAGATAAAGAGACAAAGTATAAGAAACACATATACATGCAGAGACACATGCCCTCCTCCCACAGGACTACCATAAAAACACAGATCTGGAACCCATAAAACACGTGAAAGGAACTGTAAGGAATAGATAATGATAATAAACAAATTAAAAAGTAAAAATTGATGGGGGGACTGGAACTGGAGGATCAAATGTAGGAGGGAAAGTGGGGGGTGGCAAAGAAGTTAGTACAGAGAGAGATGGCTAAAACTAGGACCATTTGAGGGGTCACATGGAAACCTAATACAGTAGAAGCTTACACATATATGGAGTATGGAAGTGATCTAAAGGAAATCCTCACATACCAGGCCAGAGAGACTGCCACTTGAACATCTCTTGTCACTAAATGAAGCTTCCAGTATCAGAAATGGGTGATAGTTAGTCAAGTCATTGGCCAACAAGGTCTCATGGAAACCCCCAAACAACACAAGCTATTGTAAGGATATTGCTTGCCCTCTATCAACTGATGGTAAGGCCCTAGTGATGAAGACAAAACCTACCAATTCATTGAACAGGGAGAATTTGAGCTAGTGGCTATCAGTCTTTATCTTTGTGAACTAATGTTCATGGTACTGGAAGATACTTGTCATGTAACCTGATGGATAGGTAAGTATCAACCCAGCTACAAATCCTCTACAATGATAAGCTGCCTGCAAGATGTGCTAAAAAGCAATAGTAGCAAAAAGCTTGTGGGAGTAGCCAACCAATATCAGAATGAGTTTAAGCACCATGCCGTGAAAATGAACCCATCCTGGACACTGCTTAGGTGGCCAAACACATGAGACTAAATAAGCCAGGCTCCTAGAGGAAAATCAAATACTACTGTTCTCCTAAAAGAACAAGGGACACAACAATATAATAACTCTTAATAAGACTGTGCTATACTCATAGATCAGTTCCTCTCTCAGCTATCATCAGAAAGACTTCCAGCAGTATATGGGAACATAAACCCACAGTTAGACACGGTGCAGAAAGAGAAAAAGCTGGGACACTCTTCAGATGTTATGCCAGTGATGAGGGAGAAGTGGACACATGCCTGAATCCCTAACTCAGAAGTTATCTAAAACTGACAACCACCTACAAATGAAAAATTAGTTTTCTCTAGTAGTCTCACCAGAAAAAGGACCTCTCTTATGGGTAGGACCCAGGCACAGTAGACGGCCGACACAAAACAAACTCAATAGAAAGTTTGGAGGTTCTTTGTCTCATAGTATTATTCAGAACATTAATTTATTTATTTAAACATATTTAGAATTATAATTTTTGAATGAAAAAGGAAATGACCTCAGAAAGTTTCAGCAGTATAACTACCTACTACACATTCAGTATGTAAGATATCAAGTCACAGAACTAATTTTTTAGTATTTTCTCAAATTATCAACAGGAAAAGCTTCTTTCTTTACTCCTTATATGATCTGTAATCACTATAAATACATGTAATATGTGAATTTAGGATTCGGTTTTCATAAGTACATTAACTGAATGCATTGTTTTATATTACAGTCATTTTTCACTAAATTAAAAAAATAAATACAGCTTTGTGAAACTTCAAAGTTTATAGACTGCATTTGGGTTATCCATACGGCAGACAGACAGGGAAATACACATTAATCATCAAGTATATGTTACATTTAGAATCCATAACTATAATAGTTTAACACACATGCCTGTGGGGAAGCAGAAAGTAAATGACAAATATTCATTTCCTATCTGAGTACAGTGATGTGATCATTTTTATTATCACTAAATCTCACATTTGATATTAGCAAATTGGAAGAATTGGATTATTGACGAAGTAAAATGGTAGCACTGATTGATGTTAATTATGCATCTTCTATGATGATAATATCTTCCGTAGAAAAACAGATCAGGAATTTGACATGCAACAAAGAAACCATCCTTCCCTGTCCTACAAAAGAACACTTCTGGAAGAAACTTAAGTTTGTCTCACCTTGGATTTACCTTTTCCAAGAATTTTCAATTAAAGAAAGAAAAGTGGGTAAAAGTACAGTCTATTATTTTATTTCTTAGGTTATCTGTCATACTAAATGTCCACTGAGTCTATTAATTAAAATTTTGATTCACAGTGATCATGTTACTTTGGACATTTGGCTGATCTCCCAAGCATCATAACTGAATAATAAAATTTTCTAACATCTTAGTTGAATTATAGCTGAAGTGACACAATCTTGAGCCATGTAGTCTTAGCATACATCATCTTTCCCCCAATATGCCTTCAATATTTCACAGGAAAATTCATTATTCATAAATTACTATCTGGAAATATTAGTAACAATGTTAGCATACTTAAAATTGTGAAGACTTGTTTACTTGACATATAAAAGTTTAAATACATAATAAATGTTTCTGTTTGTGCAATTATCATCAATTAAAGATATGTTCATATATTTATAATGTAAATAAAACTACAATAAAACAACCATATTCCAAATTTATGAAGATCTGTATGTGTGAATATGTGTGTGTGAGAAAGAGAGACAGAGTTGGAGGCCCCACAGAGACTGTGTGGAGACAGAGTGTGCTTACGTATGTGTTAGGGTAGAATATGCGCGGGGTCAGAGGACAATTTCTCAAAGTATTCATGCTTTCTGCTTTGTTGTGACAAGGTTTTTTGTTTGTTTGTTTGTTTCTGTTGCCATGTGCAATCCAGGCACACTGTCTTTCAAGTTTCAGGTTGAATCTCTTGTCTCATCCTCTTCTCCGTCATAGGTATTCTTGGGTTACATATACCACCACCACCACCACCACCACATCCATCTTTCTACATGTGTTCTAAGAATTGAAATCAGATCATTAGTCTTGCACAACAAACACTTTAACCCACTGAGACATCTTGACTTTCCAACAAAAACTCTCAAAAATAAAGTCTACCCTACATGCATATAAAAAAACAAAGGGCATTCACAGAAGAGAGAGTTTGAGGCTGGCACATAGATTGCTGAACATCTAGCTTTCAACCTGAATTGCACAGACCTGATGCAGGGCCTGACTCATTCTCACACTGTATGAATTAGAAACATAACTGAGTCATTCTCAGCTCTCTACAGTCTAAAGCAAAGCCATTATAACAAATATTTTATATAGTTATTGTGCAAAGTACTGTGTGAAATGCACAAACCTCACTAAGACTTCTGAGTACAAAAGAACCCTTGCTGTTTTATTATTGTTGTTATTGGAATTATTGATGAGAGTATCATCTGTTATGATTGTTCATTGTTATTATTACTACACTGTGTCTTCTTTTTCATAAAAGCAAACAGAATCAGCCAGTAGTAGCATTATACTTAATATAAATAAGAGGAGAAATGAACTCTGGGCAATTGGAAAAGTCTCTCAACTCAAGTTGAAAAATGATAGGCTCTAGTATGAAATCAAGCTGTTTAGCTCTGTTTTATTCTCTTCTTCCAGTGGCCCTAAAGGAACAATGTTATATAGCAAACTTCCTTGAAAATCAGACCATGTTGGCTTCTTCAGTAATTTCTACAAAACCCACTTTGGGGACCACTTGGAGCTCTGTGCAGTTGCATAGCATGCATTGTTCTTTTCTCATCCACATTTTCATGCACGATCTCTCTTTTTTGCCTTTATTTCTGGGAATGACTTGTCACTCATCCTTTGCATCTGATGTCCTGAAAAGTTTTTCTTCAATCACATCATGACATGTTTAACAAGTGTACAGTGATCACAACTCCTTCAATATACAAGTATTGTAATATCCTGATGCTTAGAAAGCATGTTTACTTTATATTACTGAGAGCTTAAAAGTATCTTATAAATTTCTGACATTTGTACTTTTGAAAATGCAAACACAAACTTATAGGCTGTAAAGGATTTGCAGATCTACTAACTTTAATTTATTCTCTTAGTATTACATGCTCTGAATTATTTATAAATAGAAAAATCTTTAAAGTTATAATGTAAAAGGAAAGTTTCCTTGCAATAAACACTTTAACCTAATCTTGAGTATATCAGCAATAACTGCTTAAGCAAAATGAATGTGTCTGTTTACCCACTATTACAACACAAGTATATATATATGCATATTCTTATAAAATACTAAATTGTTGGTTAAATATTATTACTGTGATCATACTTCAAAAATTGGCATGAAGCTGTAAAGGTAATTTTTGAATTGCATTTTCTCTCATTTAAGCCAAGGGGGAAAAAACAAATATGTTGTATCTCTGGTTAATATTGTTTTTGCTTCATTCTGAGTGAAGTATGGGTACAAAATCATTATGTTTCATTTTGCTTTCATTGTAGTGAATTTATGTAGTCATTTTTGAGGGACAGTGCATATTCAGCTATAAAATGTAAGTTTTATAGGTTTTAAGTCAAAAGCAGATTTCAATACGTGGTCTCACATAATGAGTGCACAATTTTCAATTCTCAAAATGTGATTAATGAAAGGCCTATAAACATTTATTCCCAAACTATCATTAAATATTGCAAGCTTTGAACTATTTTCATTATTTTAAATTTGGGAAATACATTTTTGTAGACAGGATCTCATGTATCCTCAGGTCTCAAACATGCTATGTAGTTGAAGATTTCTTTCCCATGCTGATTTTCATAATGAGTATTTTACCCAATGCCAAATTCATGGTAGACAAATGTTCTACTGGAGTGCCTATAAACCATATAATTTCTTAAGTTAATTTTGGAAATATTATTAGTTAAAACTACGAAGATTTTAAAAAATGCATATTCATCCTTTATTAATGTTTTAAAATAGAATGGTGGAAAAACTCAGAGATAACAGTTTCCCTTTGCTTGCTGTGTCTGGTGGCAAGATGCCCCATCTTTTAAGCAGTTAAGTATAGAGAAATTATCACTAAGCATGTACATTCATGGCCATATTAATAAAACTACAAATTCTACAAAGTTTTGAAATACTTTACCCAGTTATAGAATCACCTTGAGCTCCTGAAATTAAGTGTTCTCTGACCCTGAAGTACAAGTTTTAAGCCCAAATACATCCAGAATGGTTTATACAGAAGACCAGGGCTTATTCAAAGAACTGTATTCAGCTATTAAAACAAAAACATCTTTACATTGTTGAGTGCTTAATCATAGAGAATCTTCTGATATCAAAATTTCAGGCTATCCTCAGTATCTGATAAGTGCACTTAGCTTGATACTTACTAATTTAGGAGAAGTCATAAATTTTGGTAAAACTTTTAACAATTTGAACAAAACTATTACTCTTAAAAGTTGAGACAGTGTTACTTATATAGATATGCTAGCCTCCCACATCTCACTGAAAGGCAGAAAATGCAGCAAACACGATAAATACCCTCAGGATGAACCTTGGACACAATGAAGAGTTTATTCTGAATGATAAGGAGAGATTTTTGAGCCTTCCTGGACTTGGACTATCCAAACCTCCTAGGTATCAATTATCTTTCTAAGCCATTTTCAGGCTTAACTCTGAAGATTTATTTGCATGTCTGTCTCAAGTAGTTTCAGTAAGAAGAAACAACCTTGTGTAAAATTCCATTTTTGATACTTTTAAGGTTATGCTACAATATTAATTCCATTTTAGACATGTTTTTACACATAGTGATCAGAAGAATGAAGTTCTAGATATCAACTTGTTATTTAACTGTATTGCAACTATTAAAGCAGAGTCTATGTTCGCCTTCCAACCCAAGAACTTCCACAGTGATGATCAATAAACACAAAGTTTTTTTTAATACAATCGCCACTGAAGAACTAACATCCCCTTCTTTTCTTCCCTACCATTTCCAAACTGTAATGAATTTTTTATTATCTCTCATTTAATTTCATGTAGGTTTATTCTTGCTGATAACATGATCTATTGTTCTGTGAGCCATGGCAAGATTGCCATTTCTTAAACCGAGAGCACTTATTGGAAATTAAACTTCTACTAATGTATTATAATTATTACTTGAGGGTAATTTGCTGCTCCAGCAGGGAGCCACAGCCAATGTGATGGCAGCATTTCTACCAGGGAGCTGTTAATATTTCTTCTATGCTCAAATCCCACGTAATGGATCTTGCCTAAGGCTGATTAATGATTTCAGAGCCGGAACAGTGATTTGTAGCTAAGTCAGTCCTCGGTGGAGGAGATTCAGGGTTATTTCAATCAATATTGTTAAATAAGTATAAATGGTAACTCTAGTTAACACACAAGTATTCTAGTAGGTAAGAAAGAGCAGCAATAAAAGCAAGTAAATAATGGTGATCCCCATCTTCACATTTAATTTACACTTACAGCAAATACAAGGAAAAAAGCGCACTGCAGTGTCATCAAACCCACAGAACTGCTTCAGTGCAACACAGTTTTGTCTGTATTGAAAAAGTAATTTCCTAAACAAGTAAAAAGAAATTGAGCTAAGTGCCTAAAATAAATCAGCATTTTCTCTCCTTTCTTCACTTTGTGTCACCTTCCTTGCTAAGGATCAAATTGGACAAATAACTTGGAATGTAACTTGTCCAGATCAGACCTCAGGAGGGAAGGGGTTTCATTTAGAATCATATCCTAAAAGCATACAGAGACACCCAGTCTTGTTCAGTTTGTCTAAGCCCCAGAGATTGTCTGTCAAGCTCTCATGAAACAAGAATATTACAGGCGGTAACCTTGAATTTCCTTTGCCTGGAAATCTACATGAGGAATGTATAAAACCATCACACCAAAGTCATTTAACTCAATTATTTGTTAATGTAAAGTCGATGTCAATAAAAATGCAGCAGTAAAACTGTGGTTAAGAATTAACCTATGGGCCTTAATGTGTGTCTTTCAACACACATTTCACTTATTCTCCTGCCTCCTACTGTTCCATTACTTTCTTGAATTCTGAAAAACATTCTCTGGGTCCAGCTTTTGACTGCAAAAATTAATTCATGTGCAGCATCCAAATAATAGTGCAAACCAAAGAAAAACTACGTTGGGTAAATTCTGAGAGGCAAACCACACTGATTATGAGCAATGGCATTAGAATGACTGGTGAAGTGAGAATAAGAATTGTTCAAATAGTCATCAGCAAAACATAAAAGGTGGCAGCAGCATTGTCTTGGATTCTCAAATGCCCAGCAGAATTTGCACTAAAGGAATCACTGTAAAGGACTCACTGAAGACATCACAATGTATTAAATCTGCTATTCAGAAAAGAGTTAGAGAAACAAGAATTGGGCTCTTACAAACCACATCCCCCATGATTTATTTCTATTCAAGATGTCATGGTCTGTCTCTGATAGTTCTCCCTATACATGCTGCCCATCAATAGATTTTATTCTTCAACCAGAATCTATATGCAAGAACATCTTAACCTTCAGTTGAATCAATACCAAAGTTTCCAAATTGACAATATGTGATCTTTCTTCAATAGACTTTAAAAGTAAAGTACAAGAGGGAATTTTTCTTCAAAATACTCAAACATATTTTATTATGATTAATTTGAAGTTAAATCTGGATTTCCTCATGGTTTGAGATCCAATGGAACGTGAATCATAACATGTTAGCCAAATAAACCATTTCCTCCACAAGTTGATTTTGGTCACAGTATTTAATCAATTCAATTGCAAACCTACCTAAACATACATATAATTATCAATTTTAGCATACTTAAATTTATAAAACCACTTCTTTAAGCCAGTTTTAATATAATATGTGACCTCAATTCACATCTATACTTCCAATCAGCAAAATATATCCTGTACTCAGGACTAGACAATCACTAATCTACTTTTTTTTTGACAACCTTAACTACTCTGGACATTTCATGAATTCAGAATCAGAAAACACACAGTCTTTTGTGACCGGTTCTTTCATTTTACAAGGTTTTAAGAGATATTGGTATTGACACATACATTAATGGTTCATTCATTTTTAGTGGTGAATAATGTTTCCATGGCATGGATATAACACACTATGTTCATTAATTCATCACTTGAAAGACAGTGAGCATTGTTTTCAATTTTTATCTATCATGAATAATGTTCTTTTGAGCATTTATATTCTGTATTTTCTGTGAATATATATCTTCATTCCTCTTGTGTTCATGCCTAGAAGTAGAATTGTTGTACCATAGAATAACTAATGTTTAACATTTTGAAGAATAACCAACCTTTTTTTCCAAAATACAAGGGCCATTTTTCATTGCCTGAAGAAATCTATGAAGCTCCCATTCATTTTATGTCATTCCTTACATTTGTTATTCCTTTTCTTTCTGATTATAGTAATCCAGGTGGATGTGAAATAGCATTATGCTCTGGTTTCATTTAAATTTTCTTACTGACTACAGAGAGAACATATTTCATGTGTGTACTGGAAATAATCTTCTATTAAGAGAAACATATTTATGCTATTAAGCATTTGACTTTTTATCATAATACAATTTAATTGTAATAAAGGTATGCTCTCTCTATTCATCCCATTATGTATGTCAACAAATATTTTCTAATTCTATGCTTTTGTTTATTGTTTTATTATTATACTGATGGTGTTTTCTCATGTACAAATATTGTTGGTTTTTTAGGTCTATTTTACCTAAATTTTCTTTTAATATTTTAAACAAATATTGTATCATTTCCCAAGTATGTTTGACTAGCAAAAATCATCAATATGCAAATGTAAATTATATTTTGAGAATTTTTGTAGTTTTAGTTCTAATATTAATCCCATGATCTTTTTTCAGTTTTTCGCTTTTTGATATTTGGGACAAAGTCCAACTTTATGACTTTTATGTGGATATCCTGTTTTCTCAATACTGTATGATGTTTGATAGAGAGTCCAGATATTGTGTTGGAAAGAATAAAGAATGTCTTCACCTCTTCTAGATTTCTGTTTTCTCATTGGTAGTATGTGGATAATAATATGTTCCCTACTGAATTATTTCTGCATTGAACTCACCAGTACCTGTTGACACTTAACACTCTGTAAACACATGCTGCCTACAGTTAAATGTCCAACAGATCCCTATCAGCTGACTAAGCCTCTTTTTGTTCCATGCATGTTCTCTTCATAATACCTGTTATCTTACAAATTATTAACATGTCTAAAATCCTTTTTCCTAACCCATGTAGAAAAGGTTGCCTTCACGTTACTTTATTGCTAGCTAGCAGTGAAATACATAAAAAAATAATATTAAAATAAATAATAATACGATATCATTCTTTAATTATGTTATACTAGCTTTATATATTGACCAATATAGCATTTTTATCAAAGATGCATTGTGTGTGCGTTGTGTGTGTGCATGCGTGCCTGTGTGTGCGTGTGTGTGTATGTGTGAATATGTCTCCAGAAGCCTGAGGTGCCAGTTCCTTGTATAGCTTGTACAGACAACTGTGAATTTTCTAACATGGTTGGCAGAAACTGAACCCAGTTCCTCTCTAAGAGAAGTGCTTGTACTTATAGGCTAAACCATCTGTCTAGCTCCAGAAAGGAAGCAGTTTAACATGCCTCCCCATACATATGGTTACACAATGATACTATACTAATATACATATTTATTTTTGTATTAATTGGCTCAAAGGAATAGTGTCCTTATTAAAATTAAAAAATGAGGGCGACTGTGCAGTGGTGGCTCATGCTTTTAATCCCAGCACTTGGGAAGCAGAGGCAGGTGGATTTCTGTGAGTTCAAGGCCAAGTTCCAGGACTAGCTTTATAACTACTGAGAAAACCTGTCTCACAAAACCAAAAAAAAGGAGATGCCTCACTAGTAAAGAATACTGGTTGATCTTTCAGAAAACTCTGGTTCAACAGCATGTACTTATAAAATGGCTCACAATCTTGGTCCTATGCTCGTTCCTTTCCTTTCCGGACAGAGTTAGTGAGCTACAATAGCTTATGTAAGCTGTTTTAGTGGGTGACCCCATCACGGTCCTGACCTTTTTGCTCATATTCTCACTTCTCTCACTCTTCATATAGACTTTGAGAGCTCAGGCCAGTGGTCCACTATAGGTCTCTGCTCCTGTCTCCGTCAGTTGCTGGACCCTCTGAATGTGGGTGACAGTACTGTGGCTTGGGTAGATTGTGGCGCCACTGGCAGTGACACCAGGCTTTGTCCCTGCTGCTTGTACTGGCTTTTTGGAMMMCATTCTCTTTGGATGGATACCTTGCTCAGCCTAGATATAGTAGGGAGGGCCTTGGTCACTCCTCAGAGCAATATGTCTTGCCCTCTGGGGAGAAGATAGGGAGGTTGGGTAGGGGGAAAGGTGGAGAAAATGGAAGAAGGGGAGGGAGTGGGAACTGGGATTGGTATAGAAAATGAAAAAAAAGATAGTTTGTTTTCTTTTTAAAAAAGTAAAATAAAGATGGCTCACAATCATCTGTTACTACAATTACAAGAGGTCCTACTCCTGGCTTCAGGATCTGGTAGCCTCACACATTTAGGAAACATGCCTTGCAATTCAGATTTTTCAACCTGGGAAAGTTCATGAAGATAGAATGTGGGGGGGGGATTTATACTTAAGATTCATGCTCTTTGCAAATGGCCAGCTACGAGACTTTAGTTGACTATTTTTTTCTCCTCTACTTTTGCCCAGACAAGCAGATGAAAATAAGGAGTTCCCAGAAGATCCGTAAGAATACAGTAAAATCACCTGAGTGGAAATGTGTTGATGATGTAAGCACTGAGAGAAACATGGGCAAGTAGAAGCTAATCCCAATTTACGTGAAAAACTGGGATGGTTCGAAGGAAAAAATTGGTCAGGGGATAGGGAGAAAACTTGTTCAGCAAAACTTGCCTTGAAATCATGAGGACTTGCGCGTGATCTGCAGAAGCCATGTCAGAAGCCAAGCACGGAATGCGCGGTTCAGCACTGAGGAGGCAGGGGAAGGAGTTCCCTGAGCTCACTGGTCATTCAGGTTGATGTGCTCACTTAAATGTGAGCAGCCCTGGCTCATAAAGCAAGGTGGGTAGCACCTGAGGAAGGACACTTGAGATTGTCCTCTGGCTTCCAAAGGCACGTACACAGATAGGAATATGTATATTCACACACGCTACGTTAACACAAACTTGCACACGGACAAACACACATATGCATATGCACACACTCAGACACACTGATATTGGCCCAAAATTACTTAGAATTTAAAAGAATCGTTCTTTTAACGTATTTAAAACATCCTAATGAAGTGTGCCAATATAACAATACAATAAAAACATAGAAAGATATGTACGTTCTATTGCTCCCTCTGCTTTCAAAAAAAATAGCATATGATTTTAGGTTGAAAACCCACTGCAACATGAGTTCATGCAGTGCAGAATTTTTAGAACATCGATAGATAGTGGTTCCTGCAGTGAAGGAACATTTATATTATCCTCCAGTCTCAGAACCACCAACACCATCTGACAGCCTGAAAGTGTTTTTCTCATCATCGCAAGTCAGAGGAGAGTGTTAATTGTCTCACTGCTCCCTAGAACAGCAAATATAAGAAACAGTTTCTTCTTTCTCTGGATGAAAAAGAGAGTGCCATAAATGATGGACTGTCAGATAACTTTACATAAATCTCAAAACTTCAGAGTAAGCTTTCACACCAGAGGGATAAGACCCAAGAATGCTATTAGAATCCCCCTTGGTTAAAGCTGCTTCCACTTGGGCTAGAAAGAACAGAGAGCTGAGAACCCTACTCTTGAAATAATTAGAGGCAGGGTGTGTGAATAATAGCAAAACTGTCAATTAATGCTTATTTACTTTTGAACCGGTGCTAAACGATTGATTTCAAAGTAGGATAATACAAACTGCTGTGTAATTATTGCTATGAGGATTATTCACAGCCTTGACTAAAAACGGAAGTGCTAAGAAGAGGAGGGGTGAGCTTAAATTAGTTTTTTTATATCTATAAATGCATTACCACCATAGAGATGTTATAACATTCTAGAAAATGTCAGGAATACAACATGCCCCACTCCATAATATTTATCATTAGCTTAAGACACTTTTGAAAATGCCCTGGCTTCAGGAATTTCTGTTTATAGAGATCCTGAGTCAAAGGAAACATTTCATTTGAATGAGGAACAGTGTGACTGCATTTTCTGGCTTGGGTCTATGTAAGTTATGATTGAAATAATAGCAAATTGAAAGATCTTAGAACTGTAAAGAAAAAAACATAATTTGACAACTCAGGAGGCAGAAAGAGGTGGATTCATGAGTTCGAGGTCAGCATGATCTAAAACTTTAGTTCCAGAACATCCAGGGATACACAGAAAAACATTGTTACACACACACACACACACACACACACACACACAAGCAATAAAAATTTTAAAAAGAAGAAAATATGTGTGCTATACTTTCAGAATATTAGACTATCTGTGTAACCTTTGTAATTGTCACACGGATTTTTTTCACCAAAATCAAAGTACCTAAAGTGGTATAGATTTTCCTACATGAAGTAGAAATACAGACTGAAAGATTTATCTATAATTAACGATTCAATTTTATTGTAGTTTTTGTTTCTACTAATTATAAGAACATTTTAATAAACGAAGCTTGAAGTAGCTGGACTAATAAAGACAGACAAAGCAAACATGTTTCAATCAAAATCCCAGCTTATTTCCAAATATTTAATTTAATGTATATATCCAAACAGACACACAAGCACAGGCACCGATACAGGCACATACATGTGCATGTGTGTGCACATAAACACACACACACACACACACAATTCCTGGGTAAAGAGTAAAATTAACGTTATAAAACTTAATTTGATGTGTTACCATGCGGGGACATAGAAATTGAGAATACCTGAATCCGTGTTTCTAGACAGGATCACTCACACTAAGATCTAGAAGATACTTTCTCTTATCCTGGGATGAGGTGAAAGTTTGACCTGGTATCATGGCTCAAGTGTGAGAGCGGGGAATGCAGAAGAAAACTGAAAGCTACAGATGGCCAGACCAGTACAGTGAGTTCCTCTTCCTCCAGCTGAACACTTTATGCCGTGAAAGCCTCTTTCAGTTGTCGTAAGATTTTTGTTTATTTTTCTTCAGGGAAGTTGTTTATGTACAGCATGTTGGTAACTCAAACACATTATGAAAGATTTTAAAGTCGTTGTCACATATGTTTATAAGCATAGAACATTTCAGAAAAAGTACAAAACAATTCATGGATTTCGCAATGGTTCAACAAGAAGATAGTGTTTTAAGTCATCAGTTTTATTTCTTGTCGAACCCACCCTGTAGCTTGCTGTCTCTATTCTTTCCAAAATGATTCAGTGGGGTGGCTGTACCCTCTCAATTTTTCCAGAAAAGACTTTCCCCATAGTGGTGATTTCATATGCTGTAAACCATTTGAATACATATTTGAAAGACTTAATTTGTAATTAACTAAACATATCTTATACTTATCTTGTAATAAATAATTTGCTTGCAACTCAACATAAAAGAGGTACACAAATCCTTCTATTTATTTATTTATTAAAAATTACCACCTCCTCCCCTCCTCCCATTTCCCTCC
>LOJH01014383.1:4580-16603 GCA_001685095.1 Ellobius talpinus | reverse complement strand
TTTCTTCCTTTTTTAAAGGAGAGTTATTCACAAGGCCTTGGCGAATAATTCTCATTCACCTTCTGTTTTTCCAGGATCTTCTGAAGAAGCCCTCGGAACAGGTTTCACAAACACATCTAGGAGTCCACTGAGCTGTGTCAGACAGGAAGATGGGCGGAAACAAGGACAGTGAAGTCATCAAACGTGCTATACTATGACAGAAACAACCATCACATCAGCCCCTTCGCAAGCCCAAGCACCAGACCAGCAAGCATTCACCCTGCCCCCCCCCAGCACCCCGCAAATGTTCCCTATGGGACTGGACATGGCTAATGCCTGACAACTTACACTCCTATCACCAACATACTAACAGAGAAATGGATTCTCGGAAGGAAAATCGCTTGTAAGAGAAAAAGTTTATTAGAGACAGACGCTAGAATCAGGCTCTTCATTATAAATCTCAGGTAAAGGGCAGGTACAAGGTGATGGCATTTAGAGGAAAGTGGACTGTGGAGATGGCACTGTCTATAGAGTGCTTGCCCTGTTTCCTTTGGACCCATAGAATGAAAAAAAATAAAAAAATAAAGGGGAGTGGTGGTACATGCTTCTAATCCCAGCACTGGTGAGGAAGACACAAACACATACACACACATATTCACACGCACACACACACTGGGGAGGGCAAGAGAACAACAAAGTATAGAGCAGGACACAGTAACTGACTACTCTTGGTGGAGGGAATAGCGTCAGTGGTCTTTGGAGCAACCAGCAGAAACAGGGAAGAAGGAAGAGGGCTTGAAACCCTTCAGGCTCCAGGGCCCTGAGGCAGATAGACTTGGCTGAGGAGTGAGGGGGTGGGAAATGGTACCACCAAAGAGAGGTGGAACAGAGAGGATCCTGAAAGCCAATGGCAGAACTGGAAGATGGTGAGAGTCTTGAGTTAGGGACAGTGACAACAGCAAGGCTTTCTTAATAGGAAAAAAAATCCTGCTTCCATATAGAATGAGTGACAGGAGCAAACAGGGGTGTTTTCCTTGAGACAGCCCCTTCAGGATGGGTCGGAGAACGAGAAAGGAGAGCCAGGATAGTTTAGAGAACCATATCTGTTTAACCACTAAAAATGAATCTGGAATGAGAACCAAGATGTGTCTCAGTATCCCACACTGGGAATCTTATGGAGAAAAGGAGAGAGTTGGGAAGAGAAGGGGGAAGAAAAAGAAGGACACTGGTCCAGGAAGGGAGGGCTTGGCAGACTCAGAAAAGCAGTGTTGAATATTTCCAGACGTGTTCGCTGGTAAGTGTGATGAGTAACATAAAAAGAGTGACCACAGGTGAAAATGTATCTATTCTTGGGGTCGAACACTCTTCAGAGTTACCATGCAAACCACAGCTACACATGATTGCAGTCAGACAATAGGGGAAAATCACATTCGGAACTTCTAAGTCCAGGTGCAGAGAGACTTATGTGAGATGGTCTTATGAGTAATCAGAGCATGGGGCTATCTATAAAAAGCTCGAGGGGGCTAGAGAGAGAAACCTCCCTCCAAGATTCTTTTTGTCTTTGGTCTATAGGGACAGCGACCGCATGAGGCACCATGTCACGGAACACTGCTTGCTCAAAAGACAAGAGGCAGGCACTGGTACTAATTGCCTGAGGGTGACAGGTACACGGTGTCCTGTCGATGGAAGGCCATCTCCTGTCTTCCCACCTTCTCCTCAGCTCCACAATTAACCTCACAGAACCTCTACAGCTGTCGGTGCCACCAGTTTTAACCCTAAGCATTGCAATTCACAGTTATCTAGCAAAAAGCCATGAAGTCCAACTACGCCTGAGCTCACGCAGGGCATGTGGGTAGAGTCACTCTGTTCTTGCTCAGAGGCATGGAGCGATTTCTCCCTGTCTCCCTGGTGTAGACGATCCCACTGTTTCTAGGAGCCAGGGTCATCCATGGAGAAGACACTCAGCTAAAGTCCTGATATCTACTCTGAAGATAGAAGATATAATTTCTATAACTCCATGTACCAAACAAATAGCACACAGCTTATAAAAAAGAAAGGGAAACACACATCAGTCAATTCTCTGACGCCAAGGATAGAAAAATCAAAGATGAGATCCTTTGGTGGTCAGGCATCTACATTTCTCACAGGACATTTAGAAAAGGACTTTATAAAAATTGGTGTGATTCTGCCTTTTGAGAATATCTAACGTTAGTGACTGTATGTAACCTTCCCTGACCCTTTTCTGTCATGTGATGTGCATGTGTGTTTGTGTGTGCACATGTGCGTACATGGATGCATGCATGTGCGTGTGCATGTGCATGTTGCTGGAAACTGAATCCAGTGCCCTCTCATGTTATGGCAGGCACTCATCCACTGAGCTACAAGCACAGCCCCTCTCCTGGGGTTTTCCTATATGCATTTCTCTATGTTTTGAAACATTCTCTGCCAACTCTGTAGCAACATCATTAAAAATCCCCAGAATATTTCTTCATGTGAATTTACTATAATTTGCCCTACTCCATGTTTGACACTTTATTCCACGGCATCTTGCATATGTGCTGTTTCCTTCTATTACACGGTGGCAGGGGGCCTCACCTTCTCTACAGGCCTTTCTCTCAGGAAGTTTCTGCCGATGGTTTTCTTCTTTTCCCCATTCACTCTGCCTGTGAGACATGCTCCTTCTGCCAGCTGTGTTTAGAGTTTTCCTTGCCTCTCTGTATTCGTGCAGCTGAGATGTGACTCAACGACCTTGAGGTTCAAGGCTTGATTGTCTGTTCCAGTCTAGAGGCAGATGTTCCTCCCTCCAACACTGCTGTCCTGACTTTTTCAGTGCTGAATGTCGAGCATCCTACAATTTGAAGGTTCTTGGCCTTTGACTTGGTTATTGTTTGACCTACTGATGTGTTGGAATTTTCTGTAGCTATACAATAGTTTCATGTAGATTTCTTGGTGATTGTTCTTCACACAATAAAAGGTAGGAGGCTGTGTCCAAGTCAGGGGATCAAGGTGAGTGACAGGGCCTGTTCCACAGTCCTTTCAATTCCTGAGATTTAGAACATCCAGTTTCTCCTCCCAATATTCAGTAGGATCCAGGTGTTTGAAACAGAGGATCTTCAATCATGGGTTTGATTGATTCTAAGTCTTTTAAAAGTGGTGAGGGAAATAATTAATCAGACTGGTAATTAAAGAAAATGATGATTGCCCTTGAGTATGAGTAAACAACAAAAAAGGGTCCCCCAGAGCCCAGGGCTGAGTGGGCTGAGTTCCCATTTGTATTCCCTGTCCAGTGGCATGGCTCCTTTATTTAATTCTTCATTCTGAGATCATTGCATCTATTTGAGTTTTCCTGGGAAGAGGAGGAGTTAAGTAGATTTTCTTCTAAAGTTTCTAATAAGCCAGTCTGCATATACTTTAAAGAAGCTCATAGGTCCTCTTTGGATTCAGGAGACCTGATATGTAGTTGAGGTGAAGTCAGTAAGTACGTGGCCAGCTCTGGGATAGGCAGGATAAATGCCTAGGACCATCATTTGTGGGGAACTTTCTCACCAGGTTCTTGCTTGGCTAGCGAATATATTTCCATAAAGCTTCTTAAGTACCACCTGTTGCCTGGCTTTCCACTGTTTCACTTCCTGGACTGCTCATGTCAATGGTTAAGCCATAAAGAAGGGTGTATATGACTGGGTACCTCTTAAAAACCTAACTTACTTGTAATTGTCACATATGTGCTTTTGCCTCTGAAGCTACACTTCTGCATTTTTTGCCTGCTGGAAGAAAGTGGAAATTGAGTACGAATTACTTGGTAGGCATCTTAAGACTTGTGCTTATAAATGACCCTCCTAATATTGATTATGAAAAAAATGAGTCTGGGGTAGCACTCTTGCCAATACTTAAATACTCATGTAAATCTCTTCTTATTCCTTTGGTACCATAGGGATGTATAGCTCCCACCAGGTATTCAATTCCAAACACTGCAGGTGAGGGATAAGGGAAACAAAGTAGATGCAAAAATCCAGTTTTATGGATGGCATATGGCATGCATGCTTAAAGACCATTGCTGTTCATTACGCTCTAGATTTTTCACTTGAATTGCATCCAATAAGCTTGCTATATTAGTACAGATTACCGAGATCAGAGTTCCTTCATTAACACCTAGAAACAGGTTGTTCCTAAACTTCTATGCTTTATAAACCAAGACACAGCACTAAGAGGTTGATGTACGTTACTAAGCACTGAGTTAATTATAAGATTTAATTAGCATTGGTGCAGCCCGAGGAACTGGTGGCACTGTGTGTGTCAGGAGATTGAACACACGAGAGACATCTTTTGCTGTAGAGAAAGGTCTGGGAAAAGAGATTTCCATCCATCACTGTCTCTGTCGCTCCCTCGCCAATCTTCCATCCTTACCACCCTCTCTCTTCCTCTCTCTCTTCCCAGTTCCACTACCTATCCATTGCAGCCCCCATGTAACCATGGTCTTTTAAACTTGACATAGGCCTTGGATGAGTTTGCAATATCTTTTGTCAAAAATACAGGCACAACTCTGAAACATGAAGGCACCTGCATAGTAGCAAACTATGCTTTTTGAGACAGTTACTACTTTTTTTTTGATGGGGCTGGAGAGATGACTAAGCATGTCAGAGTACTTATTGCTCCTGCAGAGAACCTGGGATCGATTCTCAACACCAACAAGGATGCTAACAACCACCCCTGGGATTCCAATTGCAGGAGATCCTGATGCACTTGTCTGGCCTCTGTGGCCTTTCAGGCATACACATTGTATAGAGATATTCATACAGGCAAAACACCCATAAATATGAAGTAAAAAAAGTAATGATATTATTTAAAGATAAGAAAACAGAGCCAGGCGGCGGTGACACATGCCTTTAATCCCAACACTCAAGAGGCAGAGGTGAGTTCGAGACCAGCCTAGTCTATAAGAGCTAGTTCCAGGTCAGGCTCCAAAGCTACAGAGATACCCTGTCTCAAAACAAAACAAAACAAAACAAAACAAAACAAGAAAAAAAACAAGCAGCAACAACAAAAACAAACAAACAAACAAAGAAAATGGCAATTTTTCCAGGAGGGACTATACAACATCTATACAATACTCAGGCTATATAACACCTTTGCTGAGTTTCCCACGATGAAGAAAAGGCATGTATGTATTTATCTAGGAGCGGTGTGTGTCCTGTGATTGGGGCCCTGAGGAGGATTCATATCTTCTACGATATTTTGGGCAAAAAGTCTAAACCACAGTCCAATGAGCAGAAAACAACACACAGACCAAGTTCAAGGCTATAAGTGATCAGCATTGCTTAATATTTTTCTAGGTCATGGGGAGGCAAGGAGGCTGAGGAGCCACCAGGAGAAGCAGCAGACGCTGGAGACAGGAATCCAAATAGAGTGTGGATCCTGGAACAGAAAAATTACAGTGGAAAAACTGACAGAGCTCAGTAAGGTAGGTGTGTAAAGATAATAACCCCGTGTCAACATCAATTTCTTCATTTTGGTCACTGTGCTCTCATTATGTAAAAGATTAACACCTGGAGGAAGGAAGATGGGTGAAGGTTGTACGGGTCATTTAGACTATTTCTGAGGAATTTTGTAAGTCTAAAATTATTTTAAAATACAGACTTAAGAATAATAATATTATACACCCTGGGATTTATTAACCTCCTGCTGGAACGAAGTTGACTATGCCTTTCCTGAATTTGCCTCTGCAAGGATAGCAGAGCACAATGAAGCATGGCAGGAGGCTGGGAGGTGAGGTGAGCAAGTTGGTTGCCCTTGGATATATGGGTTTGAGACCTCCAGCAGAAGTGCTGGCCACCCCTTATGACTTGATACTGCTGCTGCCAAAAGAAAACCCACTGAGACATGAGGCGCTCAGGCTCATATGTCTGTGACACCCACAATTCCTTGGTGCCCACAATGTGGAGTCAATGTCACACAGCCAGAGCAGTATCTCTGCCAAAGGGAAGAATCATCAAGGGCTGGAGACATCAAAGGCAGCAGCAGCTCCACACAGAAGATGCTGATGCTGGGTCTGGGAAGTCTGAAGGATGCAACAAGCAGCCAAGGGTCCATATAAGTAAACACAAGTTTGGGGAGTGTAAGTAGGTGGGAGATGAGAGAGAAGGGCTGATGTAAAATTTTAAACCACCTGTTAGTCCTCTGCCCCCTTCTGTGTTCTCTTTTGCAAGCCCTGTGGCAGCTTCCTTCTATAGACTTTAGGGTAGAATGGGGAAGAAAGGGAAACAGGATAGTGTAAAACTCTGCCAGCCCTGAGATGTTGAGCCAACAGTGAGTACTGATGGAATTAGGAAGCTCTCTCTTTGTAGGCTTCTCCACAGAGATCTAGAACTCACCCCAAGCATGAGAGAAGCTGTGGAGGAGGACCAATCAGAGGATCCTAAGCAGTCCTCTTGGGCACCACTTAAACTTCTCAAACAAGGAAAGTCAGCGACTTCCCATAGCCAAGAGTTACCAAAGGAGCTGTGGCAATGACATCTTTGGAGGAGAACAGGAGAGGGACAGTAGGAAACTCTAAGGGCATTCAACAGCATGTAGGTTAAGCACAGTGGGTTGTATTATAGGTTCATTTTGGATCAAAGCAGCGTATAATGTAAGACACAGGAGAGATAGAGTACCACCCATGGAAGGGAACTCACTGTACTGTCCTTATAGCTCTTTTGTTAAATGCTTAAAAAAAAGATGTCTGGCCATTATGTGAAAGAAATCCAATTAAAATATGTGTGGAAAGATTTCTGTAAACTGAGCCTGTGGGTGATGAACTGCCCTGTCTAACTCCTGCTGTAGAACCGGCCTTCCCCAACTTAAGTTCCTCTACCACAGCAGGGACTTCCAAACATCACTGCCCCCTGGTGTTAGGTAGAACTCTAGGTAATACAGGGCGTGCTCCTATATGGGACAAAGGAACTATGAGCTTTCCCCATAAGCATTACGTCATAATTAGAACCAATAGGCTCCAGCCCAACACTAACATGCCATTAACAAGCATTAAGAAGACATAGCCCCTTGGCCTAGCAGTATTAAGGCTATGGCTTCCATATCTGGAGAGTGGAATGGAGTCTAATAGCCATTGCAGTGCTTAAGCATGACCAGTGACACAGATCTGCAAGGTGTGGCTAAGGGGGAGTCTGCGGTCAAAGGACAGAGCAAAGCCAGTTGGCTCATTCTGACACCTGACCTCAGTGCTCTCAAGGCCTGATGCGGAGACCATTAATGCTATACTCTGGCCACAGAGGCTCAAGCCCAAGGCAACCTCAGGGTCATCTTTAATGTCGCTGCAAGTGTGACTGTGGGAAATGCTTTGTGCAGAAACCTTCCTACTAGGAAAATTTGCGTAACGTGATATCCATTAGATTTTAGAGATTGCAGGCTCATGTATTAAATACAGATAAACTAGTTTTCATGTGGTGCTCTTGGCATATATAATATAGACTTGAATTTATTTTTTTATCTTGTAATCCTCTTAGAGACATACTTTTTTTTCTGAACCAAAACTAAGAAGAGAACAAAAGCTCTCTTAAAGGCTAGAGAGATGGCTCAGGGGTTAAGAGCACTGGCTGCTCTACCAGAGGACCTGGGTTCAATTCCCAGTACCCACATGGGTGTTCACAACTGTCTGAAACTCTAGTTCCAGGGAACTTGACAATTATGGAAGAACAGCAATGCACATAAAAACAAAACAAAACAAAACAACTCACAAAAAAGCCTCAGGACAGCTGGATACATTTTGCCTTATAAAGAAGGCAAGGCATAGGCAGGTGAAATACATTATCAAAGAAAACAGTAAGTACATTAAATTTGCCATCTAACCTGCATCTCAAGGGTCAGGAAAGAAACTTAGAGGTCCCAGGAAGGAGTGTGTAGCATCCTCTGGACCCATCTGTATACTGAGGTTCTAGGGAAACCGTGTCTCCATGACTCTCAACACACAGCCCCCTGATGTGTACACCCACAAGCTTTATACTCCAGAGCCTAACAGCATTCTCATCTCATTCTGTCTCATCAGAGGTATGCATGATGCCCAAGGGCTCCATAATTTAGAGCACCCATCCGGAAGATGACTCATCGATCCAGAGTCTAATGAAATCAACCCTTTCATAATGGAGGCAGAAGATGGCTAGAATGAGGAGAGGTAGGAAGGACAATGAGACAAGTATGTTATGGGTATGTAAGAACCATGATGGTTCTTCTTGACTGTCAACGATGTGATTGACAATCACTAAGACATAAACCTCTAGGGAGTCTGTGAAGGTATTTCTGGAGGTGTCTAATTGGGAGATCTACTCGGCTCCATGGTCTGGGATTTGTTCTAGCCCTACCTAGAAACAAGAAAGTCAGCTGATGACCAACACTCACATCATTTTGTTTCCTGACTGTTGATACAGTGTGATCCTAGCTGCCTCCCTCTCCAGCGCCTGTGCCTCTCTCACCCCATGGACTATACCCAAACCGGGAACCACAATCGCTACCTCCTTCCTTAGGCTGATTTTACCAGAAGGGTGGTCACATCAAGGAGGACAGTAATACCAGAATCACAAGCAAGAAACCTCAGGGATACAGTGAATGACTGTGAGGTCAGTCATTGGGACATGATGAATTAGCTTAGACCATACATGAAGCATCTGCACTAAAACACTCCCAAAAGTCGTTGGAAACGTGTTTTACATACTACCTATTAATTAATTTATAGGTCAAATACTTCATACCTTGATAAATAGCTTATTCAAATTATTTGGTAAGTAGTTTATAAATTCCTCAAACATGCTAAGGCAATTAGTGACATCTTGTGGTCAGTATCCCGTGGCAGAAGAAAGCATAGTAAGAAAGGTATTTTATGCAGCAGATTCAGCACACAGCTTGTTGAAAATGTTAAATCTAAGAATCACTTGCCATAGTAGAACTTTCTATTTTATTTTATTTTTTACAGTTTAAGTTACTTGAAAATGATTCCATGTCCCTAAGGAACTTTGAAACCCTGAGTAAATATTAAATACATGTATAGTTAAAAATAAGTGAACACAAGCATTCCATCAGAGATGAAACCCTTGGTACTCAGTTGGCTTCTGGGAATCCCGGATACAGTCAGGGATGTGTATGGTTCACATGAATGACCAGCTTCCTTCCCTGAAGTTCATTGTTGTGACTGGTGTCATGTGATCCAGGTTTCCCTGGCTAGTGAACACAGCGGACTTCTTGGTATCCCTGCTGACTGACTTCCCTGTGGTACCCAGTTCCGTTTGCTCTGTTGCAGCTACAACCAAATTCTGGATTGCTGCCAAAGAAAATTCATTGCTTCATTGCTTCTGCCCATTCTTACCGCCCCCCCATGCAGTGCAAAGTCTCCACTCTAAATCCCTATCCAGACAACCTTGCCTCCCAGTATTCAATGGGCAATATCAATGCCATTGATTGTGTAGCTCTGCAGAAGCATTCAAACACAAGCCAGGGAGATCAAATGAGGCTGATACCAGAGAAAGGAATGAAATACGCGGGGCAGACAGTTTGCATTTTCAGGAGATAGGGTCATGAGCCCAGGAAAGCACCAGTCTTTCGGGTTAGTTAGCCAACACCACATTAGCTACTCTTGCATTATTATGAGCAACGACCCTGACGGAAGTAACACAAGGAAGCAAAAAGTCTTCCTCGGCTCTATTTTTCTGAAGTGTCAGGCTGTCATGGCATAGAAAGCAAGACTGGGTAGCTAATTTCATCCTGGTTAGGAAACAGAGAGAAGCAAAGGGAAAGGAATGGCTAACCTGCATCTGTAAAGACATGGCCTCAGGGATCACTTCCTCCACCACCTCCCAATAATCAATTCTTATCTTGAACCTATCAGTACCTTTAGCTGCTCATCAGGACTGAAGCTGCATGGTCTCATTGTCTCTGGATTCCTCCTCTTAAACACCCCAGTGGTGTTTTCACTAATCTCCTAATGCTCTCTAATCCAGCCAAATCAACAAGCACAATAAACTTCTACAGGCTGAATTGATGGGACTGGCCAGGAGGGGCATCATTACTGGTGATCTCAATTAGGGTAGAAAAGCAAAGGCCTTCACTTCAAGGAATAAAAGGAAAAACATATCATCTGGATTCTTGGGACATAAGAGATGATAGATCAAAGAGCATAGCACCAAGCAGTGACTTCTAGAATGAAATGAGAATTTCCAAGAGACAGAAGTTATAGAAGGTTATTAATGGCTAAAATAAGCCATGAGAATGTTCTCTGTTGACTAGCAGGAATGAGGTGTATGGACTTGGACTATGTGCGTTTATATAATCCTTATTAGTTTTCTCAAACTGTAGAAGGAGATGCTTTTACAAGTAATCCTGCTGTTTATATTAAGTTGAAAAATTTATAATGGATGACATGTTAGCTTTCAGTAGTACGAACACTTTTGTGTGGTGTTTATTAGACACTCATCTCAAACATTTTTAAATAGTCCAGCCATGACGTGGTGACGAATGTTATTGCTTAGCCTTGCATAAACAGAAATGGCTATTTCAATATTGTGTTTTTGTCACAGTGCCTACTAGTGACCTTTCCACATGGGTTTATCTTATCATGAGAGTCATACTGTCAAACTGGAGGAAAAATAATTTAGTAACTGGCAACAATTTTATGGATTAAACCTAAACATTGTTTGCAAATATTAAAAATGAGTACCTGGATTCACAATCTTCCCAGGAGGCCACCTCGAGGCAATATTGCTTTATTTAAGGCAAAATGGGCATATTTGTTCAACAGATTCAAGATGTTCTCCAAAACCCTCTGAGATTTAGCAAGAACACTTCGCTTACTCTTTCAAGATAGTCAGTTTTTCCTCAGGGTTATGATTGACAGCTATCTACAAATATTCTTTAAGTTCTCATTTCAAATCACATCTGCTAAGGTTCCATAGAGTACAATGTACCACAAGTGATATATATATATATATATATATATATATATACTGAGAGGGGGGTCTTATTTTTTGCAAATTATAAATTTAGATTCTGAGACTTATGCCAAAAGGAAAGTCTAATCTTGTCATCCCATGCCTGATACCCTACCTCCTGATTCATGTACAAATCCTCTGGGTGACTCTCAGAAGTAGCCAGGACTAATAAATTCTCAGTCTATACCAAACTCATTTTATTTATTTAGAAAGCAATTGACCCCTTCAAACTTAAAACTGGTCTTTCAATAATTAATCACTGATCTGTCATCTGTGCCTCAAACAACATAAGCTCAAATTCCTGTCATAAGAACCATTTACGGCTTCATAGTTGGCAAGAACAGATTTACCTTTTCTTACGATTTGATTTTAGTGTCCCCCATAAGCTCATGTGTTAGGTTTTGTCTCTACCAGGTGGCACTTTTTTGGAAGGTTGCCAAACTTGGCTGAAAGCTGTGGGTCACTGGGGTCAGGGTCTTTGCGGGCCTAGCTTGCCTCTACTTTCCGGCAGGCTTTGTGTCTTATAGCTGTTGCTCTCTTGACTCCATGAAGCATCTTAAGATTTGAGATCTTGAGAAATAACAAACCTTTCTCTTCTCTCTTAAGTCACCTTTGCCACAGTGATGAGAAACATGCGGCCTCAGTTTGCTGAGCTGTGCTCAGTAGTCAGGACCTGTGGCCACATCGGTGTCTCTCATCTCATCCACTTCACAGGATATTTTTTTATCAGGGTTCTTACGTGGCGATGTGGAATCTAAGCCTCTCTAGGGTGCACTCTCTGGCATGATGCTTCTTCCAGATCGTTTCCCTTTACTAGACCTTGTGGCTCTGCTGCCAGTGAAGTTCTCCACAGAGGGCTGAATGCCAACATACTTTAATAAAATGTCTCAATTATCTCAATGTTGACACAAGGTAACTCCCACAGGTGGCCTGTTGCTTTTTCAGAGGTAGGGCTGTTTCTTTCTTTTTTTATTGATTTTTATTGAGCTCTACGTTTTTCTCTGCTCTCCTCCCTGCCTCTCTCCTCCCCTTCAACCCTCTCCCAAGGTCGCCATGCTCCCAATTTACTCAGGAGAT
>LOJH01014381.1:5250-23024 GCA_001685095.1 Ellobius talpinus | reverse complement strand
ACTTTTGAAACCTCAAAGCCCACCCCCAGTGACACATTCCTTCCCCTAAGGCCACACCTACTCCAACAAGGCCACTCCCAAATCCTTCTAATCTTTTTAAATAATAACACTTCCTGATGACTAGGCATTCAAATACATGAGCCTGTGGGGGCTGTTTTTAATTCAAATCACCACAGTGGATGGTGAGTACTTTGGCTCTTTGAACTGTGTTATACACAGTGTTGTAGTGAGTGTTGGCTCATTGACTTTTAAGATAACAGGAAGTAACAGACTTGACGGCCTATGCTTGTTATCCCATCATTTGGGAAGCTGAGGCCAGGGGATCATTGCGAGTTGGAGACTAACCTAGACTACATAGTAAGTTAAGAGTCCACCTGAGCTACAGAAACCAGCAACAACAGCAAGCCAGGTGTGGTGGTAGGTGGTGTACCTCTCTGTAGTCCTAGTCCTTATGGGTAGAGGCAGGAAGATCAGGAATTTAAGGGCAGTCTCAGTTACACAGCTGGATGTTTTCACGTCAGTCCCTTAGTAAGTGTGTGTGTGGGGGGGTCATTTCGGGAGATACAGGTGGACACTTCTTGTTTGAAAATCATGTGTGCCTTAAAAGATGTCCCAGATCCTACAGCCTGGAAGCCCCAGAGAAGTGGTTATACCTTGTACTAACCCCGTGGCGATCTTGCCATAGAGGAAGACTTAAGGATCTTAAGGCCCAGTTCTACCCTGTACCAGGTCTTAGCTCTGACTTCCTCCTGCCTCTGTCACCAGAGGGAAGCCTGGGGGTGGAGTGGGAAGAGTTGTATCTTTCGTTTGAGATAGGGTTTCAGTACGTGAAACTGTGGTCTAGAACTTTCTGTGTGTAGACCAGGTTAGCCTCGAACACACAGGCGCACATTCTTGGGAGCTCCGCCCTGCTGCTGCTGCTAAGTGGAGGAGTAACTGAGTGTGCTTTGCTGTAGCCCCCTCTCCTAAGTTCTTTCTCATGTTCTGCAGACAAGACCTGCTACAACCCCCTCTTCAACTCTGAGGACATGCAGGAGATCACACAGCATTTTGCTGTCTGCCATGTGGATGCCCCTGGGCAACAGGATGGTGCCCCTTCCTTTCCAGTGGGGTAAGAGCAGAGACCTTCACCCCAGGAGCGGGTGGGGGGTGCAGGTGGAGTGGGAAATGTCAATCAGCATAAAATAAAAATCAGCTATGGTAAAAATACTAGATTTATTATTTCTAAGCTGGGCATGGTGGCACATACATGGAATATAGTGCTTGGGAAGCTGACGCAGGAGGTTCACTACTTTGAGATTAGTTTGGGCTCATTACAAAAAAGTTTTTATGAAGAAAAGAAAGAAAGAAAACTCAAGACAATATATTTTATTTCAACAACTTTTTATGGCTACTGTGTGTATAACACAGCATTTACCCTTTAACTTGATCCTTTTTCCATTTGTGTATGTGGGCTGAGCACTTATGTGTGTATACATTTTTATTTGTATGGGTGCACATGCACTTATGTGTAGATAACCAAAGTTGATGTAGGGAATCACTCCCAATCACTATATACTTTATCCATTGAGGCAGGGTTTCTCTATCAAACCTGAGTTCACTAATAATGGTTAATCTCACTAGCTGCTTTGCTTTATGGATGCCCTGTCTCCACCCTCTGTGGCTGGAATTACAGGCAGGCCACCATGCTTGCCCAGGATTTGCAGAGGTTCTCAGGATCGAAACCCTGGTCCTCATGCTTGTGCGGCAAGAGCTCTAACCACTGAGCAATCTCTCCAGCCCTATTTGATGGAATACATTGTAACACGGTATGCGGCAAGAGCTTTAACCGGCGAGCAATCTCTCCAGCCCTATTTGATGGGATACATTGTAACATGGTGTGGCTGCCATCATTCTCCAAGATTCTTCCTCTCTCAAGACCGAGATACTGTGTCCAGTAAACCCTGACTCCACATGCCAGCTAGGCTGGCTTGAGACAGTTGTGTCTCTCCTGTGCAGACCCAACAGGGCAGTAGAGAAACCCTAGACAGGGAAAAGGAAAAGGGGAGGGAGGGACGTGACCGCTGCCATGCTTCCCAATGACAAATGTCATTTTCACTTAATCCTTAACAGCCAGTAGTCTGTGGCTGGGGTTATTAGCTTATTCTTGGTGAAGATGCTAAGGCATGAAAAGGGCTTCAGAGCTTACGAAAGGCCACACAGTAGAGATAGAAAGTTGGGCTTCACTTCTGGTATGCACTGGAGGCTTCTGTCTCTGGTCAATCAAGATTCCTTGTCCAGGGTACAGATGCCCTCTTTTGTCACTGATTCCAGTTCTTTCAACTTTTTATCAGAGAAGGGAAGGGACACCTAGCCCCTCAGGGACAGGCCCAGGCCTAAAGAACTTGTTCAACAATGGGGTACAGTGAACTCTTAATCAGCTGACAATACCAGGGCTTTCTCTGCTAAGTCAGCCTGGACAAGTGTCTGCGAGATGGGGTGGGGGGGTGTCATGCGGAGGCTCTTACTCCCCAAGTGAAGCCTCATGATGCTCCTAGGCTTGCCTTTCTCAGAGAAAAATGTGAAGTTTATCTGCAGATTAAGATGTAAGGTGTGTGCCCCCAAGTTTACCAGGCGACTTCAGTGTGCCTGAGGTAGAAAGAACATGTTGGAACAGGATGTGGCTTCCCCCTGCCCTCTGGAGTTGAGACTAGGTGACACTCCTTGTCTTGCTTGTCACCAAAGCAGGATTAGGGATCAGTGGCTGTCTCCTCCCTTTTGGAATCTGCTTCCTGCTTGGGAATCTGCTACTCATTTCTTGTCTACCCAGCCCCAGGAAGCTGACAGGAAGTGGAATCCTTCATAGTTAGGTGGCTTTTCCATTTTGTACTTGCAAGATTCCTATCTGGGGTATGGCCACTCTCAAAGCAGTCCCATGTCCTTGCTCCTTCTCCTAAAGCTGGCTCCAGTTAAGTAAAGTCAGACCATCTGGGCTCCTTCCAGCTCCTTCCGAGTCCTCCACATACATTCCCTGTGGAGGATCCATTTCCCCACTGGGTTCTGGCACTGTCTCAGCATCATTTCCTCTAGGAAGCCCTTCCTGATCACTTTAACAGAGTGGATCCCTTTGCTCTCATATCCTCCCAGCACCCATGTCCTCCCCAGTGTCCTTTCCTAACTCAGGTCACCCATTATACTCTCTCTTTTCTGTTGACCCATGAGTCTTTGTACTGTCTGCTAGACTCCCATGGGCCCCTTTTCTCATAGAGGACCTGACCTATGTGCCCATTCAGAACTACTGCATGGGTTCTGGTCCTTCTTCCCAACGTCACCCACAGCTGTGAGATGCCATGTGATCTGTGTCATATCTGTTCCCAGCATCTTTTCCCTGAAACTCATCAGAGATAGGACAGATCTCCCAGATTGTCATCTTCTGAGTCTAGATGGCCAAGTGGTTCACAAGTAGCTGATAAGACTGGTGCACAACCAAGGCAGAGGAAGCTGCAGGGTTAGGAGGGAGTGTCCTCACACAGTGGATGCCGAGGAGTGAGAATATCATGCCTGTGTTGCTCTGTGGAAGGGCCAGCTGGTGTCTGGGCTTTCAGAATATCCTGATACAGACAACTTGTTTCTTCAAGGACCTGGGTTCTCAATATCTGCCTCTCCATGTCTCTCACAGGTACATGTACCCCTCAATGGATCAGCTGGCTGAAATGCTTCCTGGAGTCCTTCACCAGTTTGGGTAAGAGCCAGGGACCCTTTCTTCTAAGTGTGTCAGCTTGGTCAGAAGGGCAGCTGCTGGCCTCCTTCTCTTCCTTAGCCTGACCACTAAAATACAGGTTGGAATTCTCAGATGAGTCCAAAAAGGAGCTTGCTGTGGCTGGTACCCACTGCTTCTCCCAGCTCAGCATCCCTCTTTGTCCTATGACCATAGTCTTGCTTCCTGAGTGGCCCCAATACCTAATCCGTCCTTGCTTTCTTATCCCATAGAACCTTCTGGAATAGCTTCCAATAGTACATTGAGAGCTTGGCTTCTCTCTCAGGACTTTCATTCTGCCCTTGCAAGCTCCCTTTCCATTCTCACTGCAGCCTCTCCTAGGGTTAAACCCCATGGCTCCCCAATTTGTTCTCACTCCAAGTTTCAGAGTCCAGAATAAAGCATGAGAGTGGGGTGAGGCAAATTCTTCATGGGCCTTCCTGTAAACGCTCGGCATCTCAGAGCCTGGCTGCAGCAAGGGCGAAAGGAGCAAGATGAGGATGAGGCTCCCTAGGTCACAGCTCTGGACTTGGAGGGCACATCAGGGCCACCTGCCTTTCATGGCATGAGCTAGCTTGTTGGCATCCTCAGCAAAGATATCTAAGGGGCAGAGCCCTTTGGAGCAAATGAAGGAAGTTGATAGGGGTAAGCAGGGGCTCTATCATGTCTCCCCTTCAGCGACCTGAATGTCTGTCTGGTTTCCAGGCTCAAGAGTGTCATTGGCATGGGGACAGGAGCTGGTGCCTACATCCTGACCCGCTTTGCAGTAAGTTTCTCTACAGTTTGTAAAATTATATTTAAAAAATTATTTAGGTGTCAGGGAGCTAGCTCAGTAGGAAAGAGTGTTATCATGCAAGTGTAGAGACTTGAGGCCTGGGTTCAAATCCCCAGAACCCATGTAAAAGACAGGCATGGCTGCAGGTGCCTGTAACCTCAGTATGGAGTGGATTGGTAGAGACACTGGAGAGGTCTCTGGCTGGCCAGCCTAGCCTAAAAGGTGAGCTTCCTATTTGGTGAGAGACCCTGTCTCAAGGGAACACAGTGGAGAGAAACAGAGATAGACTCTTGTGCCTTGCCCTGGCTTCTGCATGGTTATGCTGAGTGTGGCTACCTGCACGCTTGGGTATGAGACCCACCCACAGACCCACAAATACATAATGAATAAAATTTGAAAACCATCCAAAAAAAAACCAAACAGGAAAAGGAAATGAGCTGTACTTCCATTTCCCAAGGGAGAGCCACTGGGGCCGCTTGTGGCGTGTGCCACCTGGGTACTTGTGCATGTACCTCGTGCTTTCGTGCGAACAGATGAAATGCCACCAGTAGACAGGGCCGCTGGCCTTGTTTCCTGAGCAGGAAATGTGGATAATTTAGCGTCCTCTGATCCTGCATTGTGTTAGCTCAGGGTTTTGTGACCCAGGTCCTCTGGGATCCTGGTGGAGTCTACATAAGAGTCAGACACATGAATGTGACATTCCCACTGCTAGCACTATGGGTAACCTTCATGACTTTGCCAGTTTCCCTAAAGTGGCTCATGCCATCCAGCTCAAGGTATTTTGATGCCTGCTAAGTGCAGCGCCTCTATAGTGCTCAGGTATATTGTCAAAGTGCAAATGAGCTTGGGCGTCAGCTTCAAGTAGATGCTGGACTGGTCTTGGAGTCCTAAATACAGAGGCATTCCAGGTGACAGAGCCAGAGGGCATTACTGGGCCCTTCTCACTCTAGTGTGGCTTGGCTGTTGCACCACTGGACATCTGAGATAGCCGAAGGCACATGATTGACAGGTCCCCAAAGTGTGAGTGCATTCTTTCTTCTTCTGCGGCTTCTTCCTTCTGCTCTCCTGAGGACCTGATCCACTTTTGCCTGAGCTAGAACCTCAGTTCTGCACTGACAACGCCAGGGAGCCACCCACACCTGCTCCAAGTTTTCCCTGTTGTTGGCTTCAAAGCCTCAGTGTTTTTCTCTCTTGAGTGTTACAGCTCACGTTGTGTCTCTGATTGCAGCTCAACAACCCTGAGATGGTGGAGGGCCTCGTGCTCATGAATGTGAACCCCTGTGCGGAAGGCTGGATGGACTGGGCTGCCTCCAAGGTGAGACTTGGCGGGGCAAGGCAGGCAGGTGGGGTCCCAGCCTCCCCCCCCGCCAGGGGAGCACCTTCTTGGCCCCACTTGTCCTTTTCCCCAACCCCCAAGAGAGCAAACTTCCTTGGCCCTGTTTAGGCTAGCAACCATTTGCTGCTGCTCAGACGAGCTAAGTAGCTCTGCCCTGGCTGCTGTCCCAAGGGTCCCTGTTAAGTCTGTTGATTTTTTTTTTTAAGTAATGATTGCTTTTCTTTTTCCTGTGAAGTCCCCAGCGATTTCCAAGGATAGGGAGAAGCTTCCAATCAGGGTGGGATAAAGCCACTCCGGCTGGAGTGATTGGTCTCTCATTGGGATGATGGTGTTGTTAGTATGGGCAGCTGTTGAGGAAGAGGGCATGAGCTGTACCCACCCCCCTTCCTGTCTGCTAGATGCTGTGGGTCTTCCTAAAGCACTGATAGTCCTGTCTCTGCCTGTAGGGCAGCCAGGAGCAAAACATCCTCCCTGGTTTTTATTTTATTTTCCAGCCGAGAGAAGGACATTCCATTTGGGCCCACTTGGCTGCTGCCCAGCTGTTCTGAGCCAAGCAAGGATGGCTGGGGCACTGACCTCCAGCTGAGATAGGCTGTGGTTTTAATGAATTCCCCATGCCTGTCAAGGCCAGAGGGACAGACATATCTAGGGGCTTTGGTATGCCAGGCGTAAGTGCCAGAGTCTACGATGCCTGGCTGCCTTATTGGATCCTTACTGTGGGAGCCTTGCTATATCCTGATGACATGGTTTTTAACACCTCCAGTTATAACCGAGAGACCTGAGGTTCAGAGCCTTCAGCCAGCCTGGTACTCTGTAGCTTCAGGCAGCCATCAAGGCAGGCCAGGATCCTAGGTCAAATGTTCATCTTTCTTACCACCTCTCCCCAAACACCTATCCCCTGTGATATCTGCCTTGTCTGTCTAGTACCTACAGTGCACACATAGCATTTATACAGCTCCTGTTGTATAACTGGTGGTTTGGATTTTATGTCATGGTCTGAACATTTATTGAGCACCAGCTGCACACTGCTGGGCTTTCAGATCCTGCTGTATACAGTTTTTCTGGAAGTGCTGTGGGGAGTCATTAGTGACTTCAGAGACTTCAAGTAATTCACAGACCAGAAACTGGACTGGAGGGGAGAAGCTGGGAGATGATGGAGAGGAGAAGTTAGGGCCAAGTGCACCCGGCCTTGTGGAGAAGGGGCGTCATGTGTTGGGGTGATGGGGCCACGATACTGAGGACTTGGTGAGCCTTGAGAGCAGGGAAAACTTGGCCTCACTAGGCTGTGTTTCCACCTCACTTGCTGGATGTCTCCTCTGTGTGGGCTCTAAGAGGGAGGAACTGGATGGAAAGCCAGGCCTGGTCTGCTCTAGGTTGTAGGTTCAGGAGGGAACCAGAGACAGGAGCCCTTCTGCCACACAAGTGGTTGTGTGAAATAACTGACTTCTGCTGAGAAACGGTTTGTGCGGACTCACAGGTTTGGAGGATTTGGTCCCTATGGCAAGACCAAATCATGGCAATAGGCCAGCCAGTGGCTGGTGACAAAAATAAAATAAACTACCCCACTGCCCTGGAGGCCTACTGTGGGCCTCAACCTTTTAAAAGTTCCCCCTTACCTCTCAATAGTGCTAAGTTAGTGAGCAGGTCTGTACTAAATTGGTCTGTGGCATCCATCCCAGAGTCAAGCTCTGGCCAGGCTGTCATGGAGACCTGGGTGAGGCTCAGGGAGCTAGTTGTTACTCTGCGCCCAGGGCCCTGGGCTGGCTGGTTTTCTTTCTCTACTACTGCTGAGTTCTAGTTGCCAATATTTCTTTATTCACCCTCCACAGATCTCAGGATGGACCCAAGCCCTGCCAGACATGGTCGTGTCCCACCTCTTCGGCAAGGTGAGTGGTAGGGGTGTCTTGCTCTCCTCGCCGAGCAGTTAACCATGTGGCACCCGCACAGGGCCACATGGGTAGGTGGCACACACAACATACAATCAAGGGGTGACCCAGGCTGGAGTCTGTGAATTGTTGTGTAGTATCGGCTCACAGTCAGGAAGCCATTCACACTGCTTTCTACACACCCCCTTTGGAGAATTTCATACATGTGTACAAGGTCTTTTGATCAAATGTACCCTGAGTTTTTCCCCTCCAGCTCTTCCTCCCAACTAAATGTGTGTATTTTTAAAAATGACTAAATCTTGCTGGTGCTGCTATTATGAGCAAGAGTGTAGGTCTATCAGCTGGCATGGGCAGCCTACCTGGGGCACCATCCTTGAAGAAAACTGATCCCCCTCCTTCCCTCCAGCAACCATCAACAGCCAATGGCTCCTCAGCCAGGGGTGGAGCTTCTTGATAACCTGTCTTTGTTGAAGCACAATGTGCGACATACATATGATCAAATCTGTCAGCCCTCAGAGTGACTAAGATGGTAGAAATATCCTTCACACACACCCTTGTGTCCTTGAGCCTCTTCTACTCCCAGGCACCTCTGGTTTGCTCTCTGTCACTCTAGATTTGTCCTTGAGTGCCATACTCTCTTCTCTGTGGCTGTAGCATGATTACATTAGAGGCTACTTACGTTTTTGGATGCCACCATCCATTTGGCACTGTGTAATATTTCACTCAGTGGACATACCATAGCTTTTCTATTGACCTGTGCTGGGCCTTTATTTGTAACAGTTTGGGGCTGTTACGAATGAAGTCTGCAGTGTACATGTCTGTAGGATCAGCTTCTTGTGTATGTGGAGCCTCATCTCCAGTATTTGTCAGGAATTAGCTCACAGAATCAGCTCAGAAGCTCTGGGACCATACATTCATTCCAGTTTGAGGTAGAAAATGTAGACCATAGGCTGGATGACTCGCGTAAGGTCTCCCAAGCCAGGAGATGCTTGGCTGGGATTTGAACTTGTGAGACTGGTATAAGCCTCTGTCTTTGCCTGGTTCTTTCATGGGCTGAAGACAGAGCATGCATCCTTGCAGTGTCCTGGTAGGAGGTCTGGCCTTGGCCTCTGTCTGGTGTCACATAGCTGGCCTCACCTAGAGCCAACAACCCTGAGAGAGGATGTATACTTTTGGCTCACATTCACGTTCAATGTCTGGAAAACCCCTTGGTTGCCCAGACTCCGTGATGCACCGCTTTACTGAATGGGGCATTCTCCGCTGCTGAGGTAATGAATGTGATGACAATTTGATGCCCCCTGAGTTTCAGGGCAGCAGAAAACATCCCCCTTTGCTTTGGTGTCACCCTGAAATGACTTAGAGCAACCCAAGGGTATCATCACACAGTTAAGACTGTCCTCAAATCCCTTGAGACTGGCCGATGCCCCCAAGCTGCTGCTGTTCATTTTGGTCAGATCCCCCAGGGTGTCTTTGTCATGGCTTAGCCTCCTTGCTGACAAAGGTTCCTTCTGATCCCCTAAGTGACAGGAGCAGGGTGCTCGGAGGTCTACCGTGAAGCAGGAATCCTGAGTTTAGATGAGGCTCCTGAGGGAAAGCTGGGCCTCCCTGGTGGAATCCTTCTGGGTGCCCGTCACTGTCACACTCAGTAGTCTGCACTGGGCACCACAGACATGCCATGAACCGAGATCACAGTTGTCTCTGCCTCAGCCATGCTCTTCCTCCCTACTGCTGTGGCTTAAGTGGTGACAAGCCTTTCCCTCTGTCCCCACAGGAGGAGATGCACAACAATGTGGAGGTGGTGCACACATACCGCCAGCACATCCTCAATGACATGAACCCCAGCAACCTACACCTATTCATCAGCGCCTACAACAGGCAAGAGCCCTTGGGCAGGGGTGGGCTTGGCCATGTCTAACTGGGGTCCTCACCTGCCTCCTGCAGCAAGCCTGCAGTGGAAGCAAAGGTCAGGGCTGTACAGCCATAGGTTAGTAGAGTGGTATCTGGGGAGGACAATGGCTGGGTGGACGCTGCCTGGCCCTTAGCACTGAGTGAGCTCTGCCAGGCTCTGGCTGATGCTTCTATCTAGACAGTGGGACCAGGTGAATAGGACCCAGCTGAGCAGTCAGGGTGGAGAGTTGAAGCATGGGCCCAAGGCTGACTAAGAGTAAAACCTGCTGTGGGTAGACCTGGGCAAGAGAGTGAAACACTGTGGGTATGTAGAACCCCAGAGGCGGCTGGGAAGGTTGAGGACCTTGTTTAGCGCTTTCCTGGGGAGAGGACTACACAGGGTTATTAGCATCATCGGTGACAGGTTCTAGACCGCGCGCTCACACAACCTGCAGAGGCACCTCTGCTACACTTCCAGCACAGGGGCCAGGAGTGAGCCTTGCGCGCATCTAACTTAGGACAGTGCCTAGGACTTAACCTCTTCACAGTGAGTTTGCATTTGCAATGACCTTAGCATCTCTGATGGGCTTTGGTACCATTTTCACAATCCTGTCAGAGTCTCAGTGCAGGAGACCTGTGGCGTTCTCACTGCTGTCTGAAGATGCAAATGGGTACCAAGAAGAGGGGGATGGGCTCCTGGCTGGACAGTGGGAATCACAGGAATGACCTGGTGCTTGCAGAGTAGCCAATGGAAAGGGGCTGTTACTGAGACCATTTCCTAGAGAGGAAGCAAAAGCACAGAAAGGTTTAGTGTTCTTCCCAAGGTCACACAGCTAGGAAACTGCGTGGTATGATTTGAATGCTACAATGCTGGCTTTGGTCTCAGAACTTCAGAGGGCAGAGGGGTCAGGTGTTCACATGCAGGGATTAGGTTCCCCCCCTGGACCTCTGCTAGCACAGTAGGACACTAGTGCAGGCTTTGGGACACATTGAGAGCAGGTTTGAGTTTTTTAGGTGGCTTCTTGTGTTGAGGCTTCAGAACTGCTGGAGACAGCCTCCAGTTAGGAGTGGAGGGGAGGGGTGCCAGGAGGCCATTCTGGAGCTTTTGCAGTGGTGGGTGGTGGGTGGAGGCTCTAGCTAGGGGGAGTCAGGTTCACCTAGTGAAGACCTGCTTTGTTTCCCTGTAGAAATAATATTAACACTGATAAATTCCAGGAAAAATGAGGAAGGCTTCATTAGAAACAGATGAGACCTGTTGACTCTTAATTACTTCTATAGACACTAAGTGGTCCTGGGGTCTTGAGAGCTACATGACCTCATAAAGATGATATGTGGGTCTTCTTCTAGAATGGTCTAGGGTGGGATCTCTAGTACTGGCATGGTGGGAGTGGCTTCTGGGACAGGTCTGCCAATGCTAACTATGTGCATACTGTTTACAGCCGGCGGGACCTGGAGATTGAGCGGCCAATGCCTGGAACCCACACCGTCACCCTGCAGTGAGTGGCTTCCCTGCCCTATGTTGCCAGGCTATCATGCTTCTTCACTCAGGGATGCTGGTGCAGCCTTCTTTCTGCCGGGTGTCAGAAATGCCCCCGTAGGGTGGAACACTTTGGTAGGGACGGCTGACTGTATCTTACCCAAGCGATCTGACTTGAACCTCTCCTTGTGCAGCTGGAGTCAACTTCGGGGCAGGGAGTTTGTGACCATAACTTGAGCCTTTGAATCAGGAGGCTGACTGCCTCTGTTAAGCACATTCAGCACCAGTGGCCGAGTTAGGCTGTGCTTCCCAAAGCCTAGAGCTGAAAGATACAGGACCTGGCATAAGAGAGTTCTGTATATTTAGTATTCAGTGGTTGCAGCTGACACATTCTGCTGGCAGTGAAGGTGTCTTTTTGTGGTTCTCCTAGTGTGCCACACTGTCGAATACTTGTGGACCTGGCGTGCGTCATTTTTTTTGTCATTCATGCCAGATTTTTTTTTGTTCATCTTAATCCCTGGAAAATTCCTATTCCTCCTTCCCCAGGCAGAGGGTGCGTTGGAACAAAAGCATTAAGACACAGGAATCATTGGGCTGAATTTTTTTTACCAAGATAGAAAAAATTGCTAGCCCACTCTATTCAAAGTTCAAAACAGAGGATGGTAGTGTAGGGACATCGAGGTGCAAAAGGTGCTAGGAAACCTAAGTAGCCTTTTAGAATCCTGCTGCAGTCCAGAGTCTAGCATGTGAGAACCTGGAGCTGGCTCCTGGGATGACTCCTCTTTCCCTGTCCTGTGCAGGTGCCCTGCTCTGCTGGTGGTTGGGGACAACTCTCCTGCCGTGGATGCTGTGGTAAGTATCAGCTCACCTGTATGAGTCTCCCTGTTTTTCCCTTCCAATGCAAGGATATTGTTTAAATGCCATGCCAGCCTTGGAGCAGAGCTCAGGTCAGCTTCTCACGGTGGCCCCCAGTCCTGGCTGCCCGGCCACCTGCCTCTCTTGCCCTCTTGCTGTCCGTGGGCACCTCATCTACAAGGCAGGATTAAGGCTAGGCTTCATGGCTAGGTGTTCTCCCCCAGTCTCGGCAACAAGTGGACTTTTCCCTTAGCAGAAAAACAATGCTTGGACCTGGGTCACGCAGAGCTTTCTGCCTCAGTTTCCCCTCTAATTCCCACCTGCAGTGCTAGGGAGACACAGAGAGAATGGCCTGCTTTCAGACATCCCCACACCTGGGGAGATGTGTGACACGAGGTTGTTACTCAGAGTCCAGACCGTTGCTCTGCCTCTCCAGTGCTCCTTGGAGCTGGGTGTAACCTGCTTGACTTGTCTCCCGGTCACAGAGAGCTAGTCATGGCAGGGCCTGGCTCCAAGACCACACGTGTTTAACAAACCAATGCCCACGTTCTCTCTTCATGTCTGAGGGGATGGGGGTGTTCCGGACAGTGGGGCGGAGTACAGGGGAGACCAGGGCACCTCCTGACTTTGGCTATGAGTCAAGCATTTACCTAGTCTTTCCTCTTGTGCAGGTGGAATGCAACTCCAAATTGGACCCCACGAAGACCACCCTGCTCAAGGTATGAGCAACAGCGGGGCTGCAACTGGCATAGTTTAAAGATCCCAAATGTTTTCAGACCTGAGCCGAGCTAGTTGAAGCACAGGACTGTTGTTAGAGCCTTGAAAGTAAGGATTTGGAGTTGGGTGTCATGCATATCCCGGTATTCCCAGAACTCCAGAGGCAGAGGCAGGAGGATCTCAAGTTTGAGGTCCTCCCAGACGATACAACCTTTTTTTTTTTCCTAGGCTAGCCTAGACTGTACTTGAGACTCTGCCTCTGAAAGGGAAGAAGGAAAGGACATATGAGGATAGGGAGTTAGTTAAGGAAGCAAGCAAGCTTGGAGCCAATCTGAGGCTGCAAAACAAAGGGGTCCATTCTGGGGACCATACTGCTCGGGGGCTACATACTTCTGTACATGCAGCTGGGGGAAGATAGACTGGGACACAGGACCAGAGTCTCCTTTTCCTAGGATGGGGCAAGGACATCCCTGCACCAGAGGGATACACCACACCCCTGTGTAGTGAGAGGGTGCGAGGTTCGGCAGCCACCTCTGGCAATGTCTCCTGAGTTCAGTGTGATTGCTACCTTGTGCTGGGTTAGAGTTCTGCAGAAATCCCACAGCATGCAGTCAGGGCTGTTTGCACCCCTAAAGCCACCTGTGTGTGGCAGCTGTGCCTGGGTTGTGCCACAGGCTCAGGCTCCTTCCTGAGGATCTCCCCACTGGTATACTCTGGAGGCCAGGATCTTGAAAGTTCCACAAGCTGCCCTGGCTTCCTAAATGACATAGTTGAGCCAGGTATGCTTTTAGGGGTTACATGGAGTGGTCTGTAGGGGTTTGTTGCTGTGTGTAAGCTTCAAAGAATAGTTGCCAAGGAAGATAATAGATTACAGTCAACAGCAGCACCCACCCACAATCAACCCCTTTAGAGCAGAGTCGGGTGGGTAATCCAGGGGCAGAGCACAGACTGCCACAGCTATGATCTAGGTGTTCAGTGCTAACCAGCCTCCCTCCCTTCTAGATGGCAGACTGTGGTGGCCTCCCGCAGATCTCTCAGGTGAGTGAAACTGTGGCTTTCTCACTCAACACCTGTTACCATCCACTGGTGGGGGCGTGTGTACCTTTGTGACCTAAGAACTCCCTTTTCCCCACTCCCTCTGTGTGGCATCCAATGGTAGTTTATACATATATTCTTCATAAAATGTGCTTTATAACTGTGGATTTACTAGATCCCCATCAAGCAGCTTTGGGGGATTGGGTGACCCTGAGGTCCACAGGCTTAAGAGATTTGCCAGATGGACCTGGTTTGGCCATGGGGTCAGAATCTTGGTTGTCTTGCTCTAGCCAGGGGCTATTGAGAGCTCAAGCCCAGAATAGAGGGACAGAGAGACTATGACACCACAATATGTGTGTATATAGGCATGTCTGTGTGTGTATGTATGTGCATGCCTGTATGTATGCATGCAACAAATGAGAGTTGTACGTGTGTGTCTGTGTGTGCACATATGTACATTCATGTGCCTACATGCACATGTGTCCAGGTGTGTGGGAACCTGTATCCCTGCATCTGTGTAGCTTGCTTGCTCATCTCCCTCCAGTCTTTGACCTGCTCCCTGCTATCTTTATCTGCTTGCAACCAGGACAGATCTAGCCTGGGCCTGGACTGAAACTATTTAAATACTAGTGAAAACTAAGCCTCAAGCCTAATTCCCATGTAATCCCTCCCACTGTCCCTTCCCAGGCTGGGCATGTTTGCAAAAGACTTTCTTACCTTTGTTCAGATTACACCTTTGCTGTAGTTCTCAGAGGCTGTATGTAGGAGCAGATATTTCAGCTCAGCATGCTAAGGGGAAACTGAGGCTGGAAAGAAGCAAATGTTGCCTATGGTAACAGTTGCCAGTGGTGCCCTACTGGTCCCCTCTTTGAAATCGGTCCATCTTAAACAGATGTCCTTTCTCTCTGCAGCCAAGTCATGCCCTGCTTTGCCATTGATTGTTGTCTCACAAAGTTCCAGGGAACAACTTTTGCAAGGCTAAATATCACCCAGGCTCTTTGCCTCCTTGCAGATGAGTGGCAGGAGTTGGTGCAGATAGATGCAGGGTGGCAACCACATGGCCTCTGTGAGAAGAGTGAGCCACTGGGCACACAGTGAGCCCACAGTTGTGCCCTTAGTAGCACCTCCTTGGTCCCCAGTTAGGTTGAATGAATCATGCAGACGAAACAGTGGCTTTGGAGGTGGCCTTGGCACCGCCTGCTCAATTATCCAGAAATAGCCTACTTAACCCAGCTAGTGATAACAGACATTCACCCATCTAGCCAACCATTTCTTTCATCTTTCCTTCTATTCTTCCTTCCTTCCATGTCTTCTCCCACCCATCTTTCTCCCCTTCCTTTCTCTACCCATCAACCCTGGTTTTTATTTATCCATCAATGAGCAATCTGACTTTTTATATCTCTCCCTTCTTTTCCCCTTCTTCCAGCTCGTCCTTCTGCTTTCTTCCTCACTTTCCTTCTCTTCCTTCCCTCTGTCCTTCCCTTCATGTCTCCATCCTTCCAGACTTCCTTCCCTCCATCTCTCTATGTCTTTGCCCTTCCCTTCATCTCTTTACCACATCCTTCCCTTCATTTCTCCATCCTCCATTCTTTCTTTCCACTAGTATTTTCCCATCACTGTCCTTCTTTCTACTCACCCAACCGTTTTACCATCAACCTGATGTTAACCACTTCAAGCACATAGTTCCTGGCCTGGAGGAACTGATTCGCCCATGCGAACTTCACTTACTAGCTCTTTAGGTAGGCCATTGCCACCCCATCTGCTCATCTATGTTGTGTGCATCCAGGAGCACTGACCTTGTCAGTTTGGTGTTGGGTTGCCTGGAGATATTTCTGCAGAGTCTCTAGCTGGCCGGGTGGCCTGTGAGTCTGGGCTTTAAGCCTAGAGTATGACTTGACCCTGTATGCAGTTGAGAACATTGACTCAGAAAGTCTTGCCTCTTATTCATTCTCTTTCAGCCATGAGGCAGGCTAGAGATGTTTGTTCCTGGCCAAAGCTGATTCTGGACTCCATAGCCATCCCTTGACGTTTATGCTCTTTCTGTCCACATGTGGTGGCTCCCTCTTGGGCAGAGCTTTGGCTTGCAGAAACAGGTCATCTATGATAATCTGGACCTCCAGAAACTGACCGCATATTCTCTCTCTTTCCTACAGCCCGCCAAGCTTGCTGAGGCCTTCAAGTACTTTGTGCAGGGCATGGGATACAGTAAGTATGGCACCTTGGGCACCAGGCAGATGTGGGGATGGTAATGTCACAGCTGGCAGTATGGAGTAGGGGGGCTCTGTCATCTTGGGTGGCTTTAGTTCTTCAGCATTAGGCAGGTCTGAGAAAGGAACATCACAACCATGCATGGATGAGTGAGGAATGAATCAGTAACCAATTTGGCTTCCATGCAGCACACATCACACAGGATAGCGACACACAACTAAGATGGTGACAGTGTCTCTGAGCAGTGTGGTCTCAGGAAGCCTCATTGCATATCCAGCCCGTTAAATGAGACACCATTATGTATGTATGAACAGTGGACCCAACATTTATTTAGCTTTACGTGAGAATCATTTAATGATTATTTGGGGGCAGCAGTGAGACGGAATATCCCTATTGGTCAGGCTGGTCTTGAACTCATAATATCTTCCTCTTTCAGTTTTCCAAGTGCTAGGATCACAGAGCAGAACCACTATACTAAGCTAGGGCTGTCCCTTTAAGTCCCCCTCCCCTTCAAAAAACAATGGCCATCAGCTGAACAAGGAATGCCCCTAATTCTGAATACATGCTTGCTCAAAAGACCAGAGTTGTAGCAAAGGTGGAGAGGAACATTAGTACATCTTCCTTTAACTATCACAGTAATCCTACAAGGGAAGGTATAAACAGGCCACAGAGGAGTGATCTCTGGAAGGCTGATGAAGCCCGAGCTCCATGTAAGACAGACCAGAGTGCCTGAGACCAAAAGCATAATAATGCCTTTTTGCTAGATCATTAAGTCAGGGAACTGAAGGACCGAGCAGTCTGCTTCAGGGACTTCTTTCTTCCTGCTTCAAGCTTAGAGTGAGTGTGTCACCCATGCAGCCTCTTTTTTTTTCAGAAATGCCAAGCTGTGACCAGGACTCACAGGTTTGGCTGGGTCGCCTTGGTTGACACTGGTTGATTGACGTGTTGGTTATGGCTCTGGCCCAAAGCGGTTCATGCAGCTCTTCCTGCCTGCTGCTTAGAGTCCATGCGACCTTCTTAGCTGGGAAAGTTTAACCTCGTGTTTCTTCCCTACACCACCCACCCGTTTAGAAACGAATGGGTTTATCTGGTGAAGCACTATAAATTCCCCATGGGCGTTCTCCTGTACTTGCTTCTCAGCAAGACAGAGTGAGGCAGCCTGATGTGAGTGCCTCAGACAAGGTCCCCATCACCAGCTGTCTCTCACCAACAGAACACATGTGCCTGTGGACCCCCTCTACCCAGCATGCTTTCCCTAGTGGAAATGGGTGAAAACTGTCGGGTAGTCCAGTTTCCCTTGCTGGGTGTGTATCACAGCATGTTTGCTGTGTATTCTGGAAGGAAAAGAAGCAAAAGCTAGACCTTGGTTGTTCCCAAAATCTGTCTCACATCTGTCTCCCAGTTCAGTCTGACAATGCTTCCAATAGGCCTTGGAGAGATAATAGAAAGAGCCACAGACCCAAAGGCATTGCCAAAAGAGGAGGTTCTGGCTCACAGAGTGCCTGCCTATGATGCTGGACCCACAGGTCTCATCCATTGTGTGCCTGGTGTCATAGGAAGTTGCCATTTCCTGGTGAGGTCATCAGTACTCATGGATTTGGATGGAGAAATAGAGACTTGGGGTAAAAAACATATGAGCCACAAATGTGCACTGACCCCAGTTCTTCCTGAATTAAAAATAGGCTGTCAGTTGTGTGGTGGTCCACTTCTGTAACCCTCAGTATTTAGGTTGCAGAAGCAGAAGGATGTTCAGTGAGTTCATCTCAGACACATAGAGTTGAAGGTCAGCCTGGACTTAATGGATCCTTACCAAAAAGAAAGGAAGGAAGGAAGGAAGGAAGGAGGGAGGGAGGGAGGGAGGA
>LOJH01014380.1:0-23011 GCA_001685095.1 Ellobius talpinus | reverse complement strand
TACAAGAGCTAGTTCCAGGACAGGCACCAAAGCTACAGAGAAGCCCTGTCTCAAAAAAAAAAAAACAACACAAAAAACAAAACCCAAAGCCTGCCAATCATCTTCCTAGGCCCTGAAACCTCTTTTGATTGGACTAGTCCTGTGGACTTTCTTTGTAAAGACAAAAACACTGTTAACAGCACACTTGAACTTAGCACACCACATAGCATCTCCTTTAGGAATATCAGCTCCTCTGTGGCCAGCAAGGAATGTATGATTCTGGGTCCTTCCAATGTTAACTCCAATCCTGCTTCTATCATGTGATTTAAATCACTTTCAAGTACCCCACCAAGCATAGCATCATGCATGAATACTGGTATGAGTTACTGAGTGACAGTAGATTTGGCCAAGACTTAATAAGTTAAGAGTGTGATTCTGAAAAAGACCAGAAATTTCAGCAGCATCTCAAGAGAAGAAAGTCAAGCAAAGGGGTAGTTTGTTTTTAAAGGGTGGAAGAGAAACTGTAATAACAGGATAAAATAATTGATTATTCTGGAAACATCTGGGAGTATTTCTTAGTTGTCTCAGAGACTAAGGGGCACTATTTGCCTACTGTGGGTGGGACCAAATATACTACTCAATCTTTTACAATAAGCGATTTCCCTGATACAAATGCCAACAATATCACAGGCCCCTCAGTTTCAGTCTTCCTTGCTATATTATAAGTCTAAGAACTTCTAATTAAATGCACAATAGCCCAAATATGAATTGACCAACAAAGCCAGAAATTGTCAAGTCTTAACACTGGTTTACATAATAAAATATTACTGCCCTACTCTATATTTTTAATTAAAAAGTAAAATTCAAACTAAACCATTATTAGATCATTTTAATATACACCACCACATAGGAATATCATATCTACAATGTATATAAAAATTAGTGTTCTCACTTAAAATTAAAATATAGGCATACATTCAAAGTAAACATATATTGTCCTTGAATTAAATACATCCCCACATTATCTGTTAACATTAATACATTATCTGTTAGCAAAACACGTGCACAAAAGAGCAGGTGAGAACGGGCAGGATGCCACCATGAACTCACCTTGGTTGGCATTTGCACCCTGAGGCAGGGCATTGGTTAGGTTGGGTAATTCACCACCATGATTTCCATCTTCCCAGGGACAGACATCAACACTGTTCCATTTTTTCAGCTGTTTTAGCCAGCTTGTCTTCTGTTCCAACTTACAGTGAGGGTTTAATACTATACACATCCAGAGAGCACCTAAAAAGGACAAAGAAATAAATTTCAAAATATTACAAAAAAGGTTCAAGGCTAACAGCTTAAGAAAAATTCTGAATCACTTCAAGACGGACACAAGTTTGTCAGTTCTCTAATATAAGACAACATACAGCCGAATTTTAAATAAAAGATCAAAGTGCTGTTACACATAAAGAGGAGATGTAGTTCACAAGATCTACCTGTAAGCACCTTCTTATTTGTATTATACTTTATATACAAAAGTCAACATAAACAATCCTAGGGTCCAAAACACGAAGTGTACACACTGGCCCTTCAATATACTATTCCATATCATTCTTTCCCCAAATTAAATTTACTTTCAGATTATCTTTGTATAATAAAATTATACAAAGACTATATAAGAATAAAATTATACCATGGACACAAGTTCCTAGTATCCTTACAAGAATTTCAAACATTATGTTTATTAATTAGTATCTATAATTATGTGCACATGTATACATTCTTATACATACACACACAAACACATACATAAATGGAGTAGTATCATTCAGGCTTAGAAGTCAGTAAAATAACTCTTTCACAAATAAGACTTAAAGCCAGGCATGATGACACAGAGCTGTCATTTGGGAGGCTAAGGCAGGAGAGTCACAAGTCTGAGAGAGCTTGTGGTACACAGTGAGTTCCAGAGTGGTCAAATACCATATCAGAGACAATCAGACCAAACAAAATTAAAGTCAGCTCCACTAAGCACACTTTCCTAAGCAAACTGAATGGGTACCAATCTTTATATAATCAATAAATGCTAAAATACATATTAATAAACATTTTCCTAGTTTTTCAAAAGTAAAAATTAAATCAATGGAAAGGAATAGCTCATAATTTAGATAATAAGATAATGATGAATTTATTATGATTTCTGTATAGTTCAAAAGAGTAGTTAACACAAATATTTTACAAATTTTAAAATATTAATAGCACCCCCAAAGCATTCACAATGTTTTCTCTAGGAAGGCATGCATGAATGTCTCTGTTTTGATGGTTAACTGTCAGTTGGGTAAAAAATGGCAGAAATAAACAAAATGAATTCTGTTTTCTTTGGCCAAAAGTGATGCTTAACAGTCTTTCATATTTAGTGCACCTAATATTGTAAATATAAAACAGCCTAAAATAATTTAAAATAAAATACACAAAGTTTCTAAAAAAAGCTTCAACTTGTCTAAACCACAGACATTTATAATCTATATTTTAAATTTTTCAAATGCCAGTTAAAAGCAAAACATGGTCAGCCAAGATTGATATGGGAATACCTTCTGTATATGTGTTGCTTTTATTGGTTAATGAATAAAGAAGCTGCTTGGGCCCATGACAGGGCAGAATAGAACTAGGCAGGAAAACTGAACTAAATGCTGGGAGAAAGAAGGCAAGAGTCAAAGAGAAGCCATGGAGCCGCAGCAGGAGACAGATACCGGATGGAACCTTACCAGCATGCCACAACTACATGGTGATACACAGATTGATAGAAATGGGTTAGTTTAAGATGTAAGAGTTACCTAGAAATATGCATAAGCTAATAGGCTAAACAGTGTATTAATACAGTTTCTCTGTGGTTATTTCGGGTCTGGGCGGCTGGGAAACAAACAAGAAGCCGCAGACAACACAAGATGGAGTGAGCTCTTCGGAGGCTCTCTTCCTCTCGATGATTACAATGAAAAACTCTGGACAAAGTCAAAAGCAGTAACCCAAGGTCTCTTAGAAAGTTATTTGGCCATCAGCAAGCTGGCCAAAGAGAGGGAGGAGGACAGCAAGTGACCCATGTAGCTAATTATTTTCATCACCTCCTCTCTCCCAGTTTTTTCTTCTGGATTTGACATAAGATTAATAACTTCACTCAAGGAACACTGCAGGGGCACATGCATGAAAAAACAGAAGATTGACTCCCCCCCATCCCCGTGTGTTCTGGGAAAGAACACCCAGCCCAGGACAGTTGAGGAGGGCTATCCTAGTCCTCATCACAGCACGTACATGAGACAGAACCTCAGCAGAGCAGCTCAGGCTCCAACACACTGACACGGGAGCCCTCCCGCAAGTGCTGTGACAAGTATGGTCCCACCATCTTAGTTGGTTGTTTCAATTTTTTCACCCTCTAGGGAATTTTAATAGAATCTTGACTCTTACAATATTCAAAATGTCCGGAATCTAAAATCTTGGCTTACAAAGAAATAAGAAAATGTGTCAACTCTCAAGAGAAAAATCAACAGATGTCAAGTAAGATGAGCAAGATGTTAGAATTAGAGACTTGATAGTCGTAGGAACTGTGGTCTGTGAGATGAAGGTAAAAGAAATCAGGAGGGGGGAAAAACCCTAACACCATCCCCAGTAATGAAATAAAAACTACATAAAAAAGAATTAAAGAGAAATTTGAGAAGTGAAAGCAGTATGTTAAATAAATTTATTGAATGAGACCAAAAGATAAATGGTGATGACAAGGAAAAGAGTGAACTTAATGACAGAAACTCCCCGTGGATAAACAAGGATACCTACCTAGATGACATCAGACAGAATCCTAAAGACAGGCGGGCAAATAGCAAAGGTTTCTTACCATTTGTGTCACTGGATTCCAAGAAGATGAGAAATAGAAAACCTTGGAAGAAATGATTACTAAGACCATTTCAGATTTGCAGAATGATATCAATTTACAGACCTAAGAAGCCCAATCACCATTAAAAGCACAAAGAAAATCATGACCAACCATAGCATAACAAGCTAATGAAAGCAAAATAAAAACCAAACCAAACAAAATGAAAACAATGACAATAAAAACCACCTACAGAATATTTGAGATATCCTCTATTTCAAATATTTGAAAATAACTGGTGATTTCTCACCAGAACTCGCACAGGACAGAACACAATGGTTGAGTGTCAGAAGGAACTGAAAAGCCAATTCGGAACTCCATGGGCAGTGAAAACTCACCCAGAAATATGGTGGAATACAGGCATTCCCAGAATAAGGAGAGCATCCAGCACTCACTGCTGAAAGATCTGTTAGAAAAAAGCTAAAGCCAATTTTCCTAATCAAAGAGAAACAACACCAAAAAGAAAGCGGACAATCTGGAAGTAAAGGAATAACAGAAATGATGTCTGAGGAAATAGATTAGTTTTCTATCTTTGTTCTTTTGAAATCTGTATGAATACTCAAAACAAAAATTCAAAGTTTTAAAGATTTTTAAATGCATAAAATATATGTTAATAACTATAACATAAAGAGGGAGATAGAGATTTATTATTACCACATATTTAATGTGGCAAAGGCAGTTAATTCAATATTAGGTGCAGGCATGTAAGGTCACTTGAAAAAATACAAAATAAAAAGAATAACTAAAGTCAAATTTAACAAAAATCCAATTAAGATGAAGTTCATGAAAACAGTTACAGAAAACAAGTATCAACTCTCCTGAAATACCATGAGGTTTGAGTAAAAATGTGTCAGTGTAAGTTCATCGGCTGAGCAAATAAACCTGGTGTTTGGGCTACTGGTGATGAGGAAGGCTATGTGTGACTGGGGACCAGCGGTGGATAGGAAATTTCCATGCAAACTCTAGAAAACTGTAAAGTATAGAAAGACATTTCACAAAAGAAGAAATGAAGACTGGGCAATATGAAAGGGGAAAATAAAACATGCTCAACATTATTAATGACTTGGAAAATGTAAGTTAAAATTACAGGCAGATACTCCTATTATGATGGTTACTGCCAAGGAAAAAAAAGTTTTGTTCGTAAGCCTAGCCTTTGATGGCTGAACCATCTAATTCCAGCACTCAGGAGGCAGAGGCAGGTGGATCTGAGTTCCAGGCCAGCCTGCTCTACAGAGCAAGTTCTAGGACAGCCAAGGCTGCAGAGAGAAACCCTGTCTTGAAAAATACCAAATTACAGCAAAACCACTGGTTCGCAACTGCAAGGAGGCAAAGTACAGAAGTGTAAAGTAGTGGATGGTCACTCAGAAAACACGCTTACCACAGGATCCAGAACTCGTTCCTACACACATATTCACACAGGAATGTGGAAAAATGTGCTTATAGTAATTTGAGAACAAAGAAAGACTGAAAACAATCTGAACACCCTAACTAGTAAATGGGTCAACACTATGGCATATCCATATAAAAGAGCCAACTGAACTATGGATATACTACACAGATGTGAATGTACTTTGGTCGGTGAAGAATCTATTTTAATGATGTTTCACAGTATGTGTTTCATAGTATATAAAGAATTAGACAACCTAATGGACTACCCCTTCCTGATGGACAGCATCTTCCCAAGGCATCCCCACATGGCATAATGACCCCACAGGCCTCTTTCAAAAGGCATTAATTCCATCATGAGAGTGCATGTTCTACTCACCTCCCAAAGGCTCAGCCTCTTGGTACTATTACTTTGAGATTTTATCAGATATCATGTGAATCTGGGGTGCTTACAAATATTCTGACTGCAGCCTTGAGAAAAATCAAACTCAGGCTGGGAGCCTTTAATACAAGATCCTAAGTATTCTTGGCTTATTTCAATGACCTCTATATGACCCGAGGAAAAGAGATTCATAAAATGTGCCTTGGATTTTCATGCTTGCATTTCCCTAATTAGAAAATTTCCATTTTCAGTAGATTTTCTTTTCTTTTTTCTTTTTCAAAAAGCTTAAGTCTTTACTAATTTGCTTGTAATACCCTTTTACTGCTCACCTCCCTAAAGAGAGGTTTCATCCTGAATGGGTGTTCTTACTAGATTCAAGTTTAGTGTCATAATAGATATGGTCTTTTATCTTTACAGTCATTACGACAAAGGCTGTAATTAGCCTTAATAACCAAATTAACCAAATTGAGTAAGTCATTCTCCAAATTTTATTAATTCAGGGTCCTACTTTCGGCATTTATCTCTTTTCCCTCCAGTGTACCTAAAGTATTTGTTACTTTCAGGAAAGTTCTTTAACAAGATCTCCTGAGTAAATTGGGAGCATGGGGACCTTGGGAGAGGGTTGAAGGGGAGGGGAGAGGCAGGGAGGGAAGCAGAGAAATATGTAGAGCTCAATAAAAATCAATAAAAAAGTTCTTTAATGATTAAATCCCACTCTATGATTTCTCTGAAATGGTAATCCTTTCAAGGACTCAGAGGGAAGGTGGTAAGATGTGGTTATTAGTCGGCATTGCCAGGGCCCTGTCAGTATCAAATCTCTGGTGTGCGCATCACCCAGTTTCAGAATTATCCACACCACATATGAGCTCTAGCTTTTTCTCCCACTGTGGTGATTTGAATTAGAAATGTTCCTCATAGGTTCAGGCATTTGAACATGATTCCCAGCTGGTCACACAGCTTGGAAGGTTTAGGTGGTACAGCCTTGCTGCAGGAAGTGCATCACAGGGGCAGGCTTTGAGACTATGTAGCCTTACCTTTCCTTCCCTTCTCTGCTTTGTGCATGGTGGAAGGTGTGAACTTTCAGGTTCCTGCAGCCATGCTTACCTCTTGTTGCTGTATGATTTCCTGTCCCTATGGAGCTGTAAGCTGACTCTTTTCTTTCCTAAGTTGCCTTTGGCCATGTTTATTACAACAACAGAAGAGTGACCAACATAGAAGTTGGCACCAGAGAGTGGGCTGTTGCTATAAAGAACCTGACCATGTTTGGTTGTTTTGTTTTTTTTTTTTGGAAAAATGTAGAAAAATAGAACTTTGGGCCAGAAAATTGATTGAAACCAGAACTTAAAAGAAGGAAATTCCAGTAAGAGTACTGAAATAATCATGCTGAGAGAAAGATAAACTAGGCAGGCCCCAGATCAAGGTTTCAAATGGGGAGTAATATTAGCAGGTGCTTCAGAGGCCATTCATGGGAAATTTTTGATGAAAAATCTGGCTGCCTTCTGCCCATGTCCTGAGAACTTGCTTGACAAAATTTTAAAAAGTATTGGATCAATTTCTTTGGTGGAGGAGATTTTAAGACGCCATAATGGTGAGTCTGTTGCACAGCTGCTACTGATTCCCCCTATGCAGGCCTACAGTGAGCAGAACAAGCAGCATAGGAAGAAACAGAAAACATATAGTATGGAGAGAGAAGGAACACTAGAAGTTCAATGTTAAAGCCAAAGCATGCGCTGACAGCTAAGCTGTCAGTTTCTAAGGAAAATAGACCCACAAAGAAAACCCTAGCTCTGCACTGCAACAAAGGCGTTCCCTGGGTAAGCCCACACTCAGCAATCTTCCAATTTCTTCAATAGAGCCCATGCTCCTGAACATAGAGAGCAACTGACAAAGAAAAAAAAATCTGTGACTGATGTGAGAAAGGGGGACAGGGACCACTGGCAGCTGATGTGAGAAAGGGGAGAGAGGGATCACTGGCAGCTGAAATTCTCAGTGTGATCCACTTGGTGCTCAGTTTAGAGGCATGGAAGATTGTGGGTTCTTCTACCATAGTTTCAGAGAGCCACGCAGCCTGGGAGGCATGTGGCAGAGGAGTCCATGAATGAAGGCCTCAGAGGACAGCAAAGCTCAAGGGGAAGAACCATCTAAGTCCTTTGAAATTCAAGACCCAAACACTGGACATGGAGTTACAGGATATGGTGTTTGCCTTGCTGGGCTTGATCTTGCTTTGGTCCAATATTTCCTAACTATGCCCCCAATTCCTCTCTTTGGGAATGATATTGTATTTTCTGTGATTATTAAATGTTTGAGGAATGGAATTTGCTTTTTTTTCTCCCCAGGGAGTTATAGTCTAGAGTTACCTTGAGTCTCAGAAGAGACTTTGGATATTTAAACTGTGTTGAAACTGTGACAGACTACAGGGATGTCTGAAGTTGGACTATATATGCATTTTTGATTCTGATATGGGCGTGAGCCTATGGAGGCCAGGCAGTGCGATGTGGTGGATCAAGTGAGATATCTCCCCCACCACACAGACACACAGACACACACACAGACACACACACAGACACAGACACACACACACACACACACAGAGGCCCAGGCATCTGAGTACCTGGTTCTCAGTTGGTGGTAGTGTTTGGGAGATTTGGGTAGTGCAGCTCAGAAAATGGATCACTAGGGGCAGGCTTTGAGATTACATAGCCTGACCTACTTCAGGTTTGCATATTCGGCCTGGGCTTGGGTTTGAAGATGTACACTCTAGAGCTATCTGGACCTGCCCCATGCCTGTCTCTTATGCCTCTGAAACTGTATGAAAGCCGAAGAAAATGTTCTTCTGGAAGTTACTGTTATCAGTGTTTTATCATAGCAGCCAAAAGGAGCTAATAAAACCAACCAGCATACGCTTTCTTCCTCCTTGCCCTGAGTAGTCTTCACCCAGTGAGTGAGTTCAGCCAAATAATATCAAGGAAAAGTACCCCAAGCTAAGGAAGCAAATTCCTTCAACCAAGGAAAAATACAAATACTTTTCACCTAAGGGAAGTAGTTGTCTACTTATCAGTCTTAGACCTGTTCACATTCTGTATCCGACTACAATCAGTTAGAGAATGTGGGCAGAAAGGTACAGAAATGGAACACAAGATTATTCTGAAAGTCTTTTGGGTTATTTCTGTATTCTGCCAGTAACAAAATACCAATGCATCAGGTGCTACTCTCAGTAAAAGTGGCTAACAAGAATTAATTGTACCCACCAGGTCTTTGTAGTAAACACTTAGATATGCGATTATCAACACCATTTACCCCACCTTACATACTCACTGTTTACATTTCCAACAAAATCTGTTCTTTTCATCAACAAGCTCTGGTCTCAAGGGGCAAGCTAGGATGCCCAGTCATACAACTCTGGACAAGCTATGGATGCCCCGTCATACGACTCTGGACAAGCTATGGATGCCCAGTCATGTGACTCTGTGCTGCCAGCTCCCAAACGGAAACAACAGGGACAAGAATGTGTACGTAATTGGTAAGGCTGTTTTGCACTTCTGTCTCTGCCAACTCTAGACTTTACATTGCCTCATATAGCCAGGCTTCACACGCACAAACCCCATGAACAAACTTTCAAGAGCTAAGAAATTGACACTGCTGGTTTTGTCTCACAACCTGTCCCAACTCATAAAATCTGCCTTGACTCAAGAGAGGAAACACGGTGCCATACCGTAAAGGGAAAAGCAGGGAGTATGTGGCCCACTTTGGTCTATCACAATTGCCAAGCACTTAAAAACGTGCTAGATTATGAAATGGAAAAGTAATTTTTTAGCCTTTTATTTGTCACCGATGAGTACTTGTTTTTAAATATGGTAATTTTAGTGCTTTTATTTTCGGTAAATACTAGCTATAATTTTGCCTGAAATTAAAAAAAAAATTAGTCAGAGCTAACCAACTATTATATTGAATATATAAAATTTTATTCTCTATTCTTGTTGAAATCAGGCTGTTCCTGGCTCTGAGTTAATCCAAATTGTAGAAAACTTGGTTTTTGTTTTTTTGGGTTTTTTTTTCAGCTTGTGCCTTACACAGAGAGACTCCATTTTGAGGTTGGTAGATAACTCTGCATTTGAATAGACAATGAATGACCCCCATTTGTCTGGCGCCACCCACTGGCAACTACTGATCGATCACAATGACTTATTTCTGGGAGTAGAAAGGGTACACTCTAAGTTTATCAGAGTGAATTGCTACTATAGAGGCATAGAGATGTGTTGAAATCCTATCAAGAAAACAAAGATCAAGAGCTCATCAAATATCCATCAGTAAGGAAAGGGTGTAACCACACTTGGACGCTATGAAAAGTGGTCAACACAGATGATCAGTCTATTTATTGGGTGATGACTTGGTGTGTGCACTAAGATGCAGATAACTCCTCACTATACCTGGAGACTCAGTCTTGCTCAGTCCTCAGTGTTTGTTCAGCCTCCTTGATCTGCTGTCTATCCTCTTAGTCACCTGTCTGGACCTGCTGTCCAAGAATTCTGTTCACCTATATGTTATTTTGGACCCTCCCTGCCCTTAGAATCACCTCACTCTTATAGTAATTCTGCCCAGTAAATTTTGACATTGTAGATAAACGTGTCCATTTTTGACTCAGTGCATTCATGACTACAACCCATTATCAGTAATAGTTATAGATAATAATTTTAAATTTAACCAATGTATCTATGAAAAATTTTAAGAAGTACATTAATTATAGTGAAATTTTAAGGATAACAAACACCCATTCCTGAATCTATTTTTTTTCTCAAAGATAAAACTCAATAGTCAGAATAATGGCTCTCAACCACTGACGACTCTGTGCCCTTCTAGGAGATATCTGGCCATATGCGGTGTTGTTTTGATCATACAAAGTAAGTCCAAGAGGCACTGTTTAAACATCCTACAGTACACAGGATGAGCCTCCACAACAGAGAACTTGTACATATGTGAATATTATTAGCTCAAACAATCAGATTCAAATAAATCACTCAACAGATGAAAGAGCTGTAAGCCAAACAAGAAGTCATTATAAAAACTTAACAAAATAAAAGGTATCCAAACACACTGCATTATTATTACATGCTGCTTTGTATGCAAATTTTTCTCCCTTCAAGGAAAATCCTAACAATATCAAGTTACACATGTTGAGTTTCTAATTAGATTCTACATTTAATGTCTCTAAATGTCTATCTGTAGGGTACAAAGATATAACCTAATATAACCAACATTTCTAAAAGTGAATGGTATCTATACTTATTTATCTGACAATAATTGCCGTCATTTTACTGAATCTTTACCTCACATTAACCCTGCCTTCAATAACACATTAACCCTGTTTTAAATATTTACATAATTATCACATTACCTTTCAAAACAAACAAACAGAAAGCATGACTCTGTAGTGGAGCAGCTGGAGTTTAGGGAGGTGGAGCTATTAGAAGAGGGAGCAAGAACCCTCTCCAAGGGTTCTGTAAATACAGCAGCTTAGCCTTTAATCTAGCTATATAGCCAAAAGGTTGGGGTTTTGTTCTTCTTATTTTAAGCTTGGATTTATGAAATTTCCAATGACTTTAGTTTTTTGACAGAATCATTTCATCCTTTGTATTTTAAAGTATACTTTATTAACTAAAATTATGAGTATCCTGAAATCCTTACAACTAATACCTTGTACTTTACTTCTAAACTGGGTTCTTTTTAAAATTGTGTCTTTATTTTTACTGCATGAATGTTTTGCCTGTTTACTGTATGTATGTTTAATATGTATGTATGTCTGTTTACTATGTGTGTGCCTAGTCCCTGTGGAGGTCAGAAGAGGGCATCAGATCCTCTGGAACAGGAGTTATAGGTGGCTGTGAACCACTGTGGGGGTGCTGGGAATCAAACCTGGGTCCTCTGAAAGAACAGCCAGTGCTCTAACCCAATAAGTCATCTAACACTCTCCTGGCTTTACTTGTGTTTACAGACACTCAGGTCAGATATAAGAAAGAACATTCAAACAAGAACCGTCTGAATAAAGCCCAAATAAACAAAATAACACTGCAGTTTTCAGAACTGACAGGCACAGAAAATAAGTAATTTCAGTGCAGATTCAAACAGTAAATGGGCAAAAAGTTAAACATAGGATTCGAGACTGATTACTGAAGTCAGATGAAGCCTGTTTTGTCTGGAAACACTATGGTCAGCTCTGTTCAAGTCAAATCTTTATCAGCATCTCTGGGGAAATGCATGCAAGTGAGAACTCTTCCTGCCTATTCCTGTATAATTTTGTATATTCCTGGACATGGCATTACGAATTGAGCAAATAAATCAGCTGCAGGCGCTTGCTATGCCTAACTCCATAAGCAGTTCCCTTTTGTGTTATTACTATTAAATAATTTCAGTGATTAAGTCACAGATTTTTGTGGGTTTTTTTTTAGATGGGGAAGGAGGCAGATTAATTAAAATAAATCTGTTCATCTTCTGTAATGGATACCTTGGAACCATTTATAAATGCTGCTCTTCTCCCTAATTTCTAGGAAGAGAACTCACATGCATGGTTCTGGGAAAGCAGAGACGGTGACAATAGGAAAAAGGTTGGTGAAGGGCAGAGGAGCAAGACAGACAACATCATCATCTCCAAAAGACTAAAAACCAAAGGTTCATTTTGTCTTGTTCCACATTCATAAAAAAATGAGCACTGTTAGATGAACAGTTAAGTGTCTAAAGACCAGTGTCATGTAAAGTCTTATAAAGTAGTAGCAGGCAAAGTAAAGCAATCATTTTTAGTACTTCCAAGGGTTCAATGGTTATAAAATAAAACACAATATTTATTTTTGTTCTCAGAGGCTATTATAATAGTATAAATTTCATGCATGATCCAATTATCTAATCATATTTATGTAGAGGCCATGAAATACCTAATTGCAGTCACAAATAGGAGATCACTGGCATAATTAGTTGTGCTAGCAAAACTACAGTCACAAAACTTCTTGGGTCAGACCACATGAAAACCATGACCCTAATTATGACAGTGTTATTATCAGCATAATGAAGTTTTAATACATCAATCACTCCATGTTTGGAAAAGTATGTTTAACTGGCAAAAAATTCTTCTTAGAATTTGATATGCTAGCTTTTAATTTATTAAAACATTTCTGGAAATTTTTCAAAATCAGACCCAAGGGATATAGTACAAGTAAGTTTTAAGAATGCCTGGGTTAAGCGGGGCTAAATGCCCTGCTAAATGGCATAAGCTTAGTCATCATCTAACCAAACTCCCAGATAAATTTGAAATAGTTTCTTTTTGTCAAGAAGGAAAATAGTTAAAGGGAGTTAAATGACATCCTGGATTGTGTTCATTATCTAACAAACAAGCTTTCCCACTACATTTGATCTGTCAGTGCTGTGAGCTTGGCCTCATTAGGAGCCTCACTCTGTGGGAGATCACAGAGCCAGCCTTTCGACACCCTCAACATCCCCCTCCTTTTCAAGGTAGCAAAGGGAAGACCAAAAAAAAAATCAGAGATAAGGAGAGGGAACAGCAGAGTGGCAGGAGGGTGGTGTCTGCACTCTGAGAAAACACAGTAAATAGGTGAGGTAAAGGAATGGCTTGGGAGCCTGCAGGAACATTTTCGTGTGTTCTGCGCTGGCTTCATTGCTGGGGCATCTTCATAAACAGTTCCACGGTTCATTCAATAGTCATAACTCCAACTCCATATAAACCGATTTCTGAAAACACTCAGTTGGCAAGTGACTTCTTACAATAGCGATTTACTTCATTTTCATGTAGGAAATGTAGGAGAGCAACCCTCAAATGGTTTGTGCAGCACACTTCATATTATATCGTGGCTGTCTTCGGCTGCCTTTTATTTCTCATTTATTATTCTGTGTCCTGACTAGACTGTGAGGCTGTGAGTTCCCCAATTGCAGCACAGGGTACCACAAGATAAACAAGTAGGTTCTTGTTAATCTGTCTGCTATTCTTCCAGAAAAGCAGTTCTGGTACTTATATTTAAGTACATCGTTAAGCCCTGGAAAGTCATCTTCCTCTTGCTGGGCACTGAGAACCAATCAGGACAGAAATCCATCAAAAGGCATACTAAAAAGTGATCAAATTGACCAGTGCTGATTGTTCTAGGGTATCAATAGTGAAGTAAACACCATCTACTTATGTGAGATACCAAAAGGGGAGGGGGTTCTTGCAATAAATCTGTCTGACTAGAACACTGATTTGTTCATAAAAACAATTTCTCAACGCATTGGCTTTCTATGGAGTGCAGAAGAACTTATGATGGGTGTTGGGTTTCCTAGAGAGCAGAATGTTTCATTTTGCTCTAATTCACTCTATTACTGAATTAAACTTTGATGTATTGGTCTTGACAAGTGCTTCATGCTGATTGTATTGTGTATGATAGTATAATCACTCTCCATGCATTTCCCATGGGCTGTGTGATTAATGCAATAGATTACCTGCAGCATGGATGGCAAGAGGGAATCAGTGCCTCTCTGTACTCTAAAGTGTTTGCATTTCAGGGCACGTGTGTGTGTGCATGCACACATGGGCACCCATGAATATCCTGGACAGAGGTAGCTAGATAAACCTAAAGTGGGAGAATATAAAACTGATGACACATCGAAGATATTTTCCTAGTGTTTACTATCAAAAATATACTTCTTAAAGCTTCCAAGGAGGTAGAAGGCATTGTACATCAATTATTCATTCACTTTCATCTTCACAAATGTTTACTGAGCACCAACTATATGCCCGACACATCTTTCACCTTTCAGGAAGAATAACTAACAACATGTGTTACTTTTAATGTTCTAGTTAGTGGAACAGAAGGGGAAAAGATGGTATAATTAAAAAAAGACAGGGACTAAAAACATTTTTTTAGAAGATGGCCAGAAAATTAGTTTCATCTCTTAATAATGACAGCAATGACAACAAGATTAATAATATTAAATACACTAAGTAGTTTAATACTTAAAAAAATCCTTTATATAGATTTGGTTTATTTGTCTAGGAAAGTGTATGTTATGTGAATGACCAACCTGATCACCAGGGAGACTGTATATGCTCAGCATGCTGGTGACGTGTGACATACAGAGGGATTTCTGTGCTCTTAGCAATACTGTCAAGGCATTTCTCCTTGCACAATTTTCTCTCAGTTCCAATCGGGACCTGACTGGAACTCCGCCAATGCTATCTTGGCTTATCCAAGCTGCTACTCCCAATCTAAGCTATTGCAAGGTACCTGTTCCAACTCTCATTTTATCAATGCTTTTTACATTCTTCTCCGGGTCTGCTGATGCAAATATTTGAAATTTACTAATATATTCCAGAATTAAAGGAGTCAACAAGGTGTCATGGGTCAAAATCAGGTTTTCCTTTACATCTCAAATGTTTTCTTTGCAAGATAAAGGCCAGAGAGCTCAGAGTGTTGTTCACATTCCAGACACTACCGCTGATCCGGACTGCTTTATCACCAGGGCAAAGGAAGACACATGGGCCCCAGTGGGGCTGCCAAACTCACTCCAGCATGCCAATGAGAGAAGCAGCAGTCTCTTAATCAGGTGGCACTTTTCTTAATTTTAAGTTTGAAATTCTAAAGGAAGTCATTAAAATGTTACAAAATAATCAGATAAGCCTATGGTGGCCTCACAAAACTTCACTTGCTGCAAATTATTTAGCATCTTTCTGCCACAAAGTATATGAGAAAGTTGCCCGCATGAATTGAAGTCGTTCTTTTCTGTATCTCAAGAAAACTGAGGATTTTAAGGACTCACTTCTGCAGACAGTGATTGTGAAACAGACATTTCTAATATTAGAACTCTTTAATCCTTGAAACTGTTCTCAAGAAGCCTAGGATCTAACAGAGTAAGTCACAGTGCTGAGCCTGAGTGGGACCTGCCTCCTCCCGAGTCCTCTTCTACTCCTAGGGCTTTCCAGGGCAGTGGCTGAACACCTCCCAAGGAGGACAAACATGGCTTATACCCTCCACTCTCCATCCCTGTAGACCTATGACTTAATTCCAACAATGGCATCTGTGAAGTGCTTTGCCCAGTTCCAGCACACACCAAGAGCAGCCCTGGTAGCTGCTTCAGGCCCGCCTTCAGATGCCCCTTCTTTCAGTCTAGCTCCTGGCCTGCCTGATTCTCTTCAAACCCCTTGCGAATTCCAAACAGCTTAAGATGGAGAGTTTCTCAGTCCTCAACGATCTTTGTAAGCTGCTACATCAAGGGAAGAATGTTCCACAGCCTTTCTTCACATTGACTCTCCTGCTAGATCAGTGGTTCTCAACCTGTGGGTCTTGATCCCTCCACAGGGTCACAGATCAGATATCCTACATATCAGATATTTACATTATAATTCATAATAGTAGCAAAACTACAGCTATGAATTAACAATGAAATAACTGTATGATTGGGGTCAGCACAGCACGAGAACCTCTGCCAAGGGCCACAGCACTGGAAGGTTGAGAGGTTGAGAGGTACTACTGTGGGCCCGACACCACGACAAGTCTTCTAGATCACAGCCCAGCACAGCCACTTCAGCCGCATTTCCCCTTGCTAGCTGTTTCTTGGGGAAAAGAACAGTAATAGCTCTTAGGAAACGGAGGAAGGCCTTTCCTAGATATTATTTTTAAGAGGAAAGACATTTTATACCAACTCTGATAATTTCTATTAGCCGCTAACATAAGAATATGTGTTAAAATTGAACTATTTTAGATAACATTAAAAAAGCAAAGAGAGTCCATCTTTGGTAAAATAATGCCACATAGTATGCATACATGGTTTCATTACAACAAACCATATCTTAACTTCTAGCCAAATTGCCAGAATATTTAGAATAGAGTGTTTGGGTGGAAGCATCACCCCAGCCCCTGGCAGTTTATAAAAACAACAGTGAAATTATTCTAAACCATCTAAGTTTGTTATAAATGATTTAACTGTACATGCAGATAACTTACACTACAGTATCTTTAAGAATCTACAATTTGTTCTGTAATGAAACCAAGTGACCTATAATGATCTCATTTAATCCTGAGAGCCTATTACTTCCTATTAATACATATTTACAGTTTTTCTTTCCTACACAGGGTATTAAATGGATAATTAAACCCTAGAAACTCTAGTCAAAAGAAAGACAGTTCAGATAATTACATGGGATGTAGTTATCATAGGTTTGCTCATTGTAAAGAATACATTCTTTCCTTTCTAACTTCTGATTTAAACTACAAATTACTTTGAAGCAGAGAAAATCCCCCTCCTCTGAACCCCACAGCAAGAGAATCCGCAGGCCTGTGACCAGAGAACACAGAGCAGTTCAGTTTAAGAGGCACACAGTGACATGACTACAAACCCCAGGGCCTGGTAGGAGCACCGAGCAGCAACCGGGCAGTCTGGGGACAAGGATACTGCATACACACATGGCCTTGCAGAAGGAGATCCGAACTATAACACAGGAAGTAAAGGAAACCAAGACAGGAGCACACTCCATCCCAGGCAGGATGGCCCATGAGCAGGCAGGCTCACAGGACCTACAGACTACATGAGATGAAGGAGTGTCACCAACTCCACGACTGCGACCAGGGCAAGGTACAGACCAGGGCAGAGACTCTGAGCAAATGGTCTCCATCGACCATTACCAAAGGGGACTGGGGAGTGTGACTGAAATTTCACTGGATTCCAACTGTAAGGTTGTTCTATCTGTGTTTGTAATCAGCTTATTGAGTTATGGCCTCTGCTCTCAAAAGCAGCAGTAAGCTGCTATTCAGCAGTATGTTTGCTTTTCCCAAAAGGTCTGAAGTTAGATTCCCTGAAAACATGGCTGCTCACAGGCAGCTAGACTGCCCGGGGCAAGTTCAGCCAGGATGGTGGCTTAGTGAAGAAGACAAACAGCAGGAGCCCTTTTGCCAAGACTTATGGCCACTTGGTTACCTCCACTTTGCCTCTGCAAAGTATAGATGCCTGACAGAGATATCTAACCATATTTTAGAGTAAACTGACAATGCTGTTTAGCCTTCCTAAGCTTCCATTTTATTGGCTGAAAATTAGCACTAAAAATTATACCTATATCACAATGCTGTTTTAAGGATTAAGTAATATAATGCATGCAAGAAACTGTTGCACATAGTACTTGAAAATTAAGTGTGGACAACTGTGCTATCCGTACTACATGAACTAAAATAGGAAATTAAAAAACAAGTCCCGGATCTCTGCTGCCTCTTGGTCTCACTCTCCTCCTCTCTTAGGTTAAGGGCCAATGAACAAGGCTGGACTGGGGCGTTTATGGCTATTATTTTGACAGTAAACACCTTTCTCACTGAGCCTTCCCTGTCTTGGTCCACACTGCTTTCTCCGTCTGGGACACTAACCCTACTTCCTGTCAGTTCTTCCCACTGACGCCTTATAAACCACATTCAGATCAGTTTCTACCATCCCCGACTTCCTGGTTCATTACAAGTGTTTTAATTTACATGTCTCCTGATACTTGCAAGTTTCAACTCCTTCTTTACTATCAGTACCACTAACATTAAAATCTAGATCCAGAGTCTGTTGTTCTGGGTATAGTGCCAACTGGAATAAAACTTCTGGAAGGGAGGGGAGGGAGGTACCAGCAGCACACACAGTGGTAAAGCTGTATTCGTCTTGTGCCCAGGGGAAGACGGACTGACAGATGACAAGGAAGTCCTGATGAGCAGTTCATTAGACTAGAATTCTACCCTGACAGCTGTATGAAGGTTTCCCAGTCTGTGCTGACAACTTTCTCCTGCAAGGGCATTCTGGGGATTGCTGTTTGCTAAATGGCCCTAACGAAGTAACCATGTATACAGCAAGTCATTTTGTAAGGCTTTCTAGTTTTGTGTGAAGCAGTGACTCCTTGATTGGGTTTTAACCATAACTGACTTTAATATATGCCAAGCCAAAATCTGAATTTACCATAGAAACTAACAGTGGCAGTTATTAAGTCCGCTGCGTCCAGAGATGTAAGATGTCATTCTCCAGAATAGAACATTTAAGTTTTTTATTTCTGGCTGTGAACAAAGAACATCCTAAATTAAGAGGATTTTTCTGAATGTGTGACTTCAAGAATAGCAGGGAAGGTGCAAAAGGGTGGTTATCCACGTCTGGGATGCAGATGAGAAGGCATTCTGGTCCAGGGAGCAGGTCATTTTTACTATTTTTCTTTAAATGTGGCTCCAACTGGTGGGCTGAGTTCTCTACTGGTGACTAAACTTACCCTGATCCCAGGTGCCCTGGGTCTATATACTACCACTTAGTCTCACACCTGACCCTGGATCATTGTTCTTCAAGTGAAATTAGAATTAGGAAGAATACTTAAATCCGCCAGCTTCTGCCCACAAAGAAGTCAGTCCCCAGATGAGAAGATGTGAAAAGCATTACACGCGCTGCCACCTTGTTCTCAAGAACTACGTGCACAAACTCACCACAGATTTGTTCTGCCCTCACAGCTCATCTTCCTCCTATGAGAAGGGCTCACGTACTAGACAGCAGAGCACATGATTTTCCTCCAAAAGAAAACTCACTGTTTCAAATGCAGGGGACACGGTGTATGACACTTGAAAAGTTAAGAATTTTCCATGTGACAAAAAAGGTAATTAAATTGCATTTTACTGTTTCCTCTAATGACATCCATTTTAATTAGGTGTTAATAGACTGGCAGCCACAACCTATAACTTTATGATGCAAAGTAAAATTACAGTCTTATAAAACATTTAAGGAAGGGGACTCACCAAAGCCTAAGAGAGGTTACATTATACCCCCTCATCCCTAAAGACTTGCCTGGTAATTAAGTGTGGTGAACAGGCAGCCATTAGGGCTAACAGTAGCTGTGCTTGCCACAAGTCAGCACTGGGCTGTTCTTTCAGGTCACACATCTTTCTAGGATCTACTTCCCAGAAAATATGCGTGTCACTAATAAAGACTGCAAGAGCAGAAATGTATTTGCCTGACTACTAAATGTATGGCCTTGATCAAATATGCAGCCTCTCCACCATTGCCACGGGGCTTGCTTTTCTGTCTTAAGATTGTAATACAGACTTTTCCCCATTGTTGATTATGATTCAAAATTACTCATCTTCAGAACACTGCCATGTGTTTGGGAAAATGAGTATCACACACAGAGAGTAAAATTATTATCTGAGGAAAACTGTTTCATGCACAAGATAAATGCATCTGCAAATGAGGAGCAATAAGCAAGGTCTTAACAGCATGCATCTGCATCTAGTTCATCCTATGTTATGAAAACTAGGGAGTAAATCACAAAAATGAACTTAGGCCACACGAGTATCACAGGCACTTACATTGGCAAGTCCTGGGAAAAACTAGCCTAAATCTTTGTTAGCTGGAGAATAGGGGAAGAAACGGGCTGCCCAAAACAACTTTGCACATATTTATGTGAAAAGGAAGAGTTTAGAAAATGAAGCTGCTATTTTAAACTATTTCTGAAGCATCAACAGTGTGAAATTTCATAAATCACATATAACCAGAAAGTTACAAATCTTGGGAAGGGGGCTATCTGGCCCTATGAAAAGGATTCTGTCATCTTTTGGCTGACAATCTGATGGCTCTGGATCCTTTGCCAAGAAGCAGAGTTACTTGGCTAAGATGCGTGTACACTTATCACACGGAAGCGTTCATGCCAGGAAATATTTTTTCCTTTCCTGGTGTACTGGCCACTGCCAGAGATGGACCCATCGACTCCACTGGTGCTAAGGAGTTAAGCATCTGGGATTTAATTTAACAGTTTCAGCTTTATTAAGCTGTCATGGAGCGGCCCCACTTTGATAACAGTAGCTGCTCCAATTATGGCTTGGTTTAGGGTTGACAAGTATAATGATTCACTCGTGGCACATGAGAAGCAATAAAAGGTTGTTTTGCATTACAGCTTTAAAAATGTGGGCACTTTTTTCATTTAATTTGTCACTTAGCTTTTGCTAAGAGGACATTTAAATTGCAGTAAAAGGCAAATGGGGCTTTTAGTTTAAATGTAATCCCCATATTTAAATGATCTGTAATGGTGCAATGTTGGAGTGGGAACACTATTGTCTCACAGCAGGTCCTGATGGTGACATGTGACATTTGTATTCAGGTCCTGTATTATCCATGTGGCTAAAGGGCTTCCAATTTCATTTCACAGCCAGAAGCCTGCAGAAAACACCAATCAACTTGCAGATCCCATTTGCCCACAAAACTCAGCCTCTTCTCAATGTCTGGCATCTGGCAGTGCTCAGCATTTAATTCCAGAGCACAGCCTTGAAGCAATGTGAGACCCATGTAGGGGCACAAAGTCAAATTCCCCCATTTTATTAAGAAGCAAAAGCCTTTCCTTTTGTAGTCTAAAAGGAACTTAAAGTTAATTTTTTGGTGAAAAAATATTAAGATGTGATAGCTACTGTAACTTCTCTAGGGGATTCCTCACAAAGCTTAGATCCCACTAAAGCGGCAGCAGAGTCCACAGGCAAACTTCACTGGTCTAGTCATGATTTCAAGATGGGGTAGCGGGAGAAAGACGAAGGGCGCGAGGGGGAGTGCGTGTACCTGTAGATATTTGTGTGCATGTGTTCTTGATCCTTGTCTGAAATCAAACAACTTGACTAAAACCTGGGGGGGGGTCTTAATAAAGCAGTCCGGTAGACACTATAACTGGAGTCAGCTGCCAAAATCTCCCACCCAATGAGAACTCCTATTTCAGACTGAAGGTCTTGACACACATTTTTCAAAGCCAATTTGGAAAGGTGAGACCTGACTATATTAAATGTGAACACTGTAAATTTTGTTCAACAGTATCCTTTGTATTTCTTCATTTTTGGTAACCAAAATATTCAAGTGACATTTTCTTTCTAAGTAGTACAAACAGTACCGTCACATTTCTCAGTATCACAGTCTAGGATCTTATACACTTAATAGTATCACGTATTTTCCCTACACGACATTATTGTTATTTTTTAACTTTTTTATTTTATGTAGCTATTTGGCCTAAATGTCATATCTGTGTGAGGATGTCAAATCTTGGAATTGCAGTCATTAGTTGCCATGTGGGTGCTGGGAATTGAATCAAGGACCTCTGGAAGAGCAGTCGGTGCTCTTAACCACTGAGCCAATACCCCATTATTGATTATTATTGCTCATGCTTTTTAACCTTTATTGTCTGACTAGTGAATTCATCATGTACTATGGAGTCACAAGCTAAAAAGGCTTTAATTGAAAAACTAACTCACTCAGTTTTCTGTAGAAATATTTACTTAAACCACGTATTTCCCTGAGTTCTTCAACACCACACCATGCCCTCAGACCTCATTGCAATACATGGTAGCTATTTACTGTTTTTTACAGATTGACTTAAATTTGACTGGGAGAAAAGCTACTATCAATATTTCAGGAGACCCAAGGAAAGTATGAGGCACAAGATAGTATTTTTCAAAATATGCTAGAGAAAAACTTAAAGGAAACACCTTGATATTTGGCAAGTAGCAGATGTACTTCTATAGAAACAAACCAACCAGAGTTCCTATGCCTATAGTCAAGTCTCCCTGAACAAGCAAGAAACACTGACGTCAATTTTTAAGTAGCTTACTGTATGATCCCAATGATTCCATTTCACCAACTTATAGAAATCTCCCTGGGTCCAAATTCCTCATCTTCAAATACTTCATCTTAAAAGTGCCTTTCATTACAATGATGCCGGCGGGGCCTTCCTAGACAAATGTCCGTCTTGAGCTAGTTTAGGCTTGGGATCCAAATGCACCAAGCAGCAATTGACTGCCAGCCATCAGGAATTTACTGAAACTGCAGATGCAGCAAGCATTTTCCTCTTTTGAAACTAGTAGACAGAAATACAATGTCTGTTACCCTATGGATCTCTTAATAGAAAGACAAGGTAACAAATGTATTACTATTTTTCATTTCTGTAGCAAATGAACACTGGGTAAGGAGCCTCATTCCCAGTATTTTCAGGTTGAACATGACAAGAAAATGTCTCTCTTTTTTTTACAGCCACCTGCTGCATTTACATCTTTAATCACCAGAGATTTTGGACAATAAAATTTTAGAGTTTGCCATATATTCTCTATTTCTCTATTCTCAAGAACAATGGTTGACCTAGGTCGGTATCTGCTAAAAATATAGTGAGTATTCAAATCACTTCTGAGAATTCCAACGAGAGGAAAAAGCAAGGCAGACTCAAAAATTGAGATGAAATAGCCAGTAACTGATCCTACAATGTAAACCATTTGTTCTAAAAATACAGAACTTTTTACCAAGTATCTAAAGGGACATTTGATGGAGGAGGGTCATCTGTCTTATGTGTTACTTTCATTGGTTAATAA
>LOJH01014379.1:9538-22805 GCA_001685095.1 Ellobius talpinus | reverse complement strand
TTCCAGGGCAGGAGAATAGCTGCGTGGTCAGGTGAGATAAGGGGGAGCATCTGTAGGCCATCCTGACCTTGTTCCAGTGACTAAATCAATACATTAGGAACTGAGTCAACATCTGTGGATTGTCTTTGCCTCAGTTCCCAGAATGGAGTTATGTTTGAAGATTATTCACAAGGACACAGGAGGATGAGCCGTCCAACATGTGTGTGTGTGTGTATGGGTGACTGTCCCGTTTCCGAGAGTGAGTGTAAGGTTTTAGAAAAATGTCTTAGGGTTGAGGGGGGCTTACAAATGCATTTAGAGTCTTTCGTTGCAATGTCTTCACTGTAACTTCCCAGACACACAAATCAGGCTTCTTAGACATCATGGATGCAACCTGAAAATAGTCATGGAAGATGCCCCAGCTCCTAGTAGCCAGAGGTCTTACATGAGCAGGAGCCCACTTCTCTGTTTCTTATTGCAGAAGGGATTTCCACAGCCTCTGACTATGCCTACTTTTCCAGAGCCACTTCCACAGGACAGAGTTCCTTTGTTTCAAATACCTTACAGTGGCTTTGCTCTAAATATATCCAGTCAAACGTTTCAACCTAGTCAGGCATCTAAACCAAAAGTTAATGTCTGATTGAATCAGACTGGCTCCAGAATGAATTGATACTTTGGAAAATGTCCATAGAACAAATAAGGATCTTATACAATAGAGCTGTAAAGAAAGACATCAGACATATATTTAATAAGGGGTAGATAGTACAAGCTCATGAGTGCTGTGTTTATGTGTTTATGGTGGGTGATAACTAAAGCGTAAGGCAGGGATTAGTTCAGCGTAATTCTTCATTGGATTGTTTCTTAATTATTTACTCCATTGTTTGGTAAAAACTACTAGTCATAACAGGGCTGCTGAGTAGGGGCTTATGACTTCAAACCTCTGCAAAGAATCTAGTAGGTCTTGCCTCCACCTCAAAAAAAAAACTGTAAATTTGGTTTCTATCAGACACTTTATCGGCTCTTCCATGCAGCAAAGGCAATACAAGATTCAGGTTTTGAATTTAGGGCTTCTCTAAGTGTCAGGAACATAAAAAAGGACACGATGCCGAATGCTATCCAAAGCCAACTCATAGTCTCTCACCTACGTCACCAACGCGCTACGGTCTGAAAGCAAGGACGTCAGATTCCATCGCTTACCGCCACCCAAGCCGAGCCGCAGAGAGAAAGGAGGAACTGCAGTTTCCACAAGGGGTCCCAATCTGAGCTGCTCACTTACTGTGCCACTCAGCTAAGCCTGCGGTCACAGAGGAGAGCAGCTCACGGGCGTCCAGCAGCGGCTTGGGGCCATGGAGGATGACTGCGCCCTCAACATCATGCTTTAATATTTCATGTCTTTCATTCATAGGCAATAGCTTCTCATAAACGATGTGGCTCTTGGAAACAACAGGTCCTTCTCAGTAACCTCTGTCTGTGTCTTTTCAATTCGTGCCCCACAGTCATATCTATCACATGACACCACCACTTTTGTTCTCACTTAGTCACTGGCAGCCAGCTACAAAAGAATCTCAGATGAAGTCTGCTCGCCACGGCTTCTGGTCATTGCGCTCTTTGCTGTGACCCCACTGTTGCTAATCGTTATGTGTGATTCAGACACTGACATGGTCACTGAAGGTCCTTTGAGATTCTTCAGCAAGAAATGCTATTTTCCATGCCCAAAAATGAAAATGAGTGATAAAAATAATCCAATAGTCAGCTGTCTTGGTTTAAAAAAGAACACTTGGAAGTGGTCTTTAATAAGCTGGTTCTATAGGTTTTATTTTGTTCTTTTAACATATAATAAAACACATGTAACTGGAAGACTATAGTTTCCCCCTTTCGATGTAAAAATTGGTGTGATTTTTTTTGAAATTAGAATATATTTGCATCATTTCCCCTTCCTTTTCTTCTCTTCAATTCTTCCCATTGCCATGCCTGACTCTCAAATTCACTACCTCTTTTTCTTTAATTGTAGATGTGTGTGTGTTTCTCATTCCATATAATGTTATTTATGTGTATATGATTTCAGGACTGACCTACACATTCCATATAATGTTATTTATGTGTATATGATTTCAGGACTGACCACTTGGCTTTAAATCACCAGTTGGGGTTTCCTCCTTAGAGAAGACTATTTCTCCAGCATTCCTTAATTGCCTGGAATTCTTTGTCTAGAGTTGGGACCCCACAGATGTCCCTCTTCCTTGTTAGCATGTCTAATGGTGCTGTCCTTGTCCAAGTCTTGCTTAGACAGCCATGTTGATGAGACTTCATAGCGACGGCTTCTCTGACATTTCTGGGAGATGCAGTCTCGCAGAAACCCTCCTGTTCTTCTGACTCCTACAAGTTTTGTTTCCTCTTCCTCTATGACCCCTGAAACTTCAATGCAGGAACTGTGTTGTAGATATATCAGTTGGGGATGGCATCACAGAATCACCTGCTCTACTTGCTTGTATTGGTTGTAGTTTTCTGGAATGGTCTCCATCTGTTGCAAAGACATTTATTTCATGATGGTAAAATAGACAACTTCTCTGTGGTTGTAAGGACAAATATTTAGAATGTAGCTGTGGATGATGCTGGTTGAGTAACGTAGCAGTTGTAGGTTCTTCTCCAAGAACCATTGCTTTACCAGGCAGAGGTAGTGGGCTAGGTTTCCAGTACCAGGCACGAGTTCCCCCTTGTTGAGCAGGTCTTACATTCAATTAGAGAGCTGTGGGTTACTGCCAAGATGTGAGTACTACTACTGCACCCTTGGTAATATCATGCCATCCTGGTTGTTACTGTGGACCATAGTTGTCATAGCTGGGTAAGACGATTGGCTGCTTCCTCTCTGTGTTGGTTTAGAAGAAAACAGCTCCCAAAGGGAGTGGCATTAGTGGGAGGTATGGCCTTGTTGGAGAAGGCATGGTCTTATTGAAGGAAGTGTGTCACTGTGGAGATGGGCTTTGAGGTCTAATATATGTTCAAGCCACACCCAGTGAAACAGTCTACTTCCTGCTGCCTACATATCAACAGATAGCAGCTCCTTCTCCAGCACCACGTCTGCCTGTTCTCCGCTGTGCTGCCCACCATGATGATAATGGACTAAACCTCTGAACTGTAAACTGCCACTTCAGTGGAAATGTTTTCCTTTATCAGAGTTGCAGTGGTCATGGTGTCCCCTTCATAGCAACAGAAACCCCAGGACACTCCCTGAGGGCTCACACGGTGCCTTCTGGTACCATGAAAGTTCAACTGCAGAAAGAAGACTTTCGGGTTAGATCCAGCTTGGATCCCCCAAATCTTGTGTCCAAAGCGTATGGTGTCTTCAGCAACAGGATCTTACTTCCATGCTCTGGGAGGCAACCAAGAGCAACAGACATAGCTCGTGTTTATGATATGAAATATTTTAAAGAAGCAAGTTAGTCAGATTTATAAGGAAGCAGGGGAATATGCTGGCTTACAGGTGTACACGTGTCACCATGTAAGAGAAGGAGATTATTGACTTCTTCATGGTTGTGAGTCAATATGAGCTCCTCCTCACCCTCAGGAACAGTTGCAGCTGGTAAGTTCAGTTGCCTCTCAACTGAATCCTAAGGCAAACAGGCTGGAGAGCCGCTGAGCTCTAGCTGAAAGAGCAAGTCCCTGTACTTTTAAGACAATTTCCCAAACAATGCTTTAAAGGAGAACATATTTATCCCTTAACAAATTTCTATACAATTTGCATTTAACTTCACTACAATGTGGCAAGTTGTATACATATTTAAATACAACTTTATTGTTACAGCATCCTAGTGTTCAGGAAGAACAATGTCCTGAGCTCAGATTATGAAGCAGTCACTTGAATCAAACAGCATTGTGTTTTATTTTTCTTGGACTGACAAACAAAAATAGACAAATGGGGTTTCATGAAAACTTAAAACATTTGTCACAAAATAAATACCAGTATCAACACAGTAAAACAGCAAGTGATTTGATGGAAGAAAAACATCAATAAGTCATGTGTCTGATAAGGGATCAACAAATAGAATATACAGAAAACTTTCAAGACACAGCAACAAAAAAACCAAACAACCCAATGTATAAAATGAGCAAAGGTCTTAAATATATATTTCTCTGAAGAAGAGATACAAATGGCTGATAAACACATGAAGCCTTAGTAAGCATCAGTAACCATGAGGGAAACGGCAATCAAAGGCAGAAAAGATTATCCCACAAGCAAACAAAACAAACAAGCAAACGAAAGCGTGGTTGTTGACCAAGGGATTTCTGTCCCCTCTGGTCCTGCAGCTGTTCACTCACAAAGAAACACACAGAGGCCTACATTAATCATAAACTGGTTGGCCTATTAGCTCAGGCTTCTTACTAATTCTTACATCGTAAATTAACTCATTATTTTTGTCTGTTAGTCACATGGCTTGGTACCTTTCATCAGCGAGGCATTCTCATCTTGCTTCCTCTCTGTCTCTGGGTGATGACTGCAAACTGTACTTTCCTCTTCCCAGAAATCTCTTGTTCTGGTTGCCCCGCCTCTATTTCCTGACTGGTTGCCCTGCCTATACTTCCTGCCTGGCTACTGACCAATCAGTATTTTATTAAAATACAAGTGACCGGGTACAGACCATTGTCCCTCAGCACGTGGTGGCAAGGGTGTGGAAATATGGGAATCTTTAAGTAAGTTAACAAAAGTATGAAGAAACACAGCCATGTAGAAAACAGTGTGTCAGTACTGGGAAAAATTCAAAAATAGAATCACAAGTCAGAAAAAAAATCCCTTTTGGATACAGAGCCGAAAAGGAATTGAGAACATGCTCAAAAGGAGAAAGTTGTATGGTGTTCACGTTCAGTGACAGCAGTGTTCACAGCAGCTAAAACATGAAGACAACAATCAGCAGATGGATGGGCAAACAAAATCAAAATAAAGTAAGTACATAAATGGAATATATTCAGGCTTAAATGGAAAAGTTGTTTTGACACAAGGTGAATGAACCTTGGAGACAGTACACTAAGTGAAACAAGCCAATCACAAAAGACAAATACTGTACATGATTCTACTGACATAGTCAAAATCACAAAGACAGGCAGTAAACTGGTGGTTAGGGGCTGAAGGGAAGATGAATTAGGAATAACTGGTAAAGCTTTACAAGATGAGGAGTAAGGAGATGTCTGCTGGTGATGGCTGCACAATATTATAAATGTATTTTACGCCTCTGGATGATTCATTTAAAAATGTTTCTTGAAAATAAATGCTTAAAGAAAGCATAAAGTCCACAAAAATCCTTTAAGTCAATTTTAATTTTAAAAATTAAAAAAGAAAAAATATATCTTTTACACATATGAAATTTTCAACAAATAAATATATGTGTGTGTATGTTTGTGTGTGTGATTCTTACGGTATATTCATGTTATGTGTATCTTAAAGGAAATGTTTGAATGGAGAAGGACTAAGTCATAAAACAGAGAGAGTGTCCTATGAAAAGATCAAACTCCATAGATCTAAACTTTCAGCTAAATTAATATAGGGACTCATATTGACACATGAGTTAATTTCAAACACAGATCAGAATACAAGCTAAAAAACATGCAATCAAAAGTCTTCAGATATTGTGATGGTTGTATTAGTTGTCAACGAGACAGGACTTATGATACCTGGGGTGGGGGAGGGCTCTTGTCATCCCTGGAAGGGATTGTCTTGAGTAGGTTGCCTGAGGTAGGAAAAGCCATCTTAACTGTGGGTGGGATCCAGAACTATGTAAGGGGCCACAGTTAACGTGGTAAGGCTAGCACCATTGCTCTCTGTACCTAACTGTTGATTTGTTGTGAACAGCTGAGCCAAGCTCCTGATGCCTTGGCCTCTCTGATTTGACTATACCTGTGAGCAGGAACAAATCCTCTCTCTTCTGAGTCGTTTCCAGCAGAGTATTTTTTCACAGAAACAGGAAAAGAAACAGATAGTGACAAAGGAAATTCCAAATCCTTCCTGAGCACTGGCTCCATTTCAGAATCTCTCCATACAGAGAAAGCCCTGGAAGAATGGTTGCACTGCCATAGAAGCCCTGTAGGATGACGTTATCCAGGAGTTGCTGTGTGTCTCTCTCTGAAAGGCGTGAGATCTTCCAAAGAATATACAACCATGGAGACTAACCCAGCTTCTTGGGTTTTAATTCTTTTCCAGAATTGCCAATAATATCCAAGTCCTTGAAATATTGGAGACACATATCTAAAATCTCATCTGGGATGAATCCTCTCCTCTCTGAGATACTTTTGGTCACAGTGTTTTATCACAGCAGCAGAAAACACACTAGGATATAAGCTAATCAGAGCCATTCACCACCACCACTATGCTCCCCTAGGACAAAATTAAACAGTCATGTCTGGCCAGAAGTTTCAGACAGGCCATACTTTCCTTCTCAACTTGGCTATAAAATGTCAATGTTTCAAATATTTCTTTATATTTTGTATTACCTTAAAAATACTCTCTCAATAATAATAATTATTATTATTCTCAAATAATAAGAATAACATATGTTAATAATCCTTTCATGATAGAAATGTTTACTCTGGGATAGGGTTAGCTCCCACATCAAAATGTAGACAAGCAGAGCAGTTCATTCTGCAAAATTTCATAATGTGAGCTCTGCCAGTAAGAAAAGGAAGTCCTCAGAAAGGATGGCCATCCATCCACCTAGAGGAGAGTACCTAGAGCATCACTTCCTTAGAAGACCCGGATGACACAAGTCCTGTGAAGGACCACTGACAAAATGCTTAGAATGGATCATCTGGGAAACTGTCTCCACGTACCCTTCAACGAAACTGCACTACCCGTGTTAGCTTCCGACATGAGCTAATTTTGTATGACTCAGTGTTACGTAGGTTTTGTTCATTTGTTTGTTTGTGGACGATAGTCCACAGCTGACACAGAGGCAATTTCCAAACAACAACAAAAAACCAAAAGACAACAGTATTCTACTTTTAAAGATCTTTGATAGCCTACAAAATAGAGTCTAGGGGAGCCCTCGAATGTAGCATACTGTCTGAAATCTTGTAATATAAAAATCTTCAGATTGTAACATCCATTCAGCCTACCTTTATCTCTTTCCTTTAACCAAAGGTATTCATGTTTGTTAAGAAAGGAAGGACAGGACTGTTGATTTTGTATAACACTGAGTTATACAAAATTAGCTCATGTCGGAAGCTAACACTGGTAGTGCAGTTTCGGTGAAGTTCCTTGGTATGCGTAACTGGAGATCCCTGCACGCTGACCAGCTGTTTCATGTGACGTCATAGAACAGGGCTACGCCAATCTCTCCTAGAGCATTCAACAGTGAATTTTCAGTTTCACTTCCTAAGTCCCTGACAGAGCCAATGTAAAATGGGCAGTAGCTTTCTTCTGGCTAAAACAGACATCTGATGGAATCCGTTCTTAGTCACCACCTACGGTTCCATGCACACAGAGCTGTGTCCAAAGACGACCTTCAGGGTTAATGTTATAAAAGAGAATACTATCATATCAATACTATACAAAGAATATGAAGTATATATTTCATTATTATGGAAACATTTTCCTTTACCTCCAAAATGTACAAAGAAGATTCTAAACTCCTTCAGAGTGAGAACCCTCTCTGAGACTCTCCCTCAGACCGTTCTGCACGGCATCATATTATAAGCATGTACTCAACACATGAGCTGAGAAGTGACAAAAGTCAACCAAGTCTACATGTGACTATACCAGGATTATTGCATGCTACACATGAAATAAGAAGGTGACCATGAAAGAGGGAGAAAAGAGAGTTTAAAGTTACTCCTGGAAAGTGTGTATGTGTGTACATGTACATGCGTATGTGTGTGTGTACATGTGTGTTTCTTTTCAGCCGTGAGAAAGGCTTTTGCGAAAGCACTAAATCTAGACCCTATCTCCCCCAACACAATAATCCTTTCTACTTCACATGTGTATGTGAACACCCACATGTAAACACACACACAGAGGGCCTTTTCACGTATTAACAGGCAGCTGAAACAGCCGCTACTACAGAAAGCACGCTGCTAGTGAAGAACAATGGTTTCCAGTTCTATAAAGACAGGAGGTTACAAGCTCTTACTGACCTCTGTTCCTTCCCAAACACAGAAATATCACCAGAAGCTTTTAAAAAACAAATGAAGCAAGCAATAGCAGCAAGCTGACTGTAGAACACAGAAAATAAGTCGGCAGAAATAACTATTGAAGGTTGGTAAATTAAACCATTACCTAGCAATGGAGAAAAGAGGAGACACATTTGTTTACAGGTTGCCCACCCAAATGCCCAGAAACAATGACATCTTATCACTCTGGAGTGAGATGAACACAGAAAAAGAACAAAATCTCCTGGAAGTCAATTTATTTACTTATTTGGGCAAATCATATGAATTATTAGAAAATATTCATTTTATTATAACTAGCATAATAATGGTACACATTAATGAGATTCGCTTCCCTATTTTCATACATGCATACGACATGTATCGATCATGTAACCCACCCTTCCGCTCTTGTCCTTTCCTCTTCCAAACCCCTACAGTTTGCTAAAGTTCCTCTTCTGCTTTCAGATCCTTTTCTTGTTTTGTTCTTTAAGTTTCCACATTTTTTTAAAAAAAGGTGACATTTATATTTCTGGATTGTTTCACTTAATATGACACTCTAATTTTATCTACTTTCTTGAAATGTTAGGTTTCATTCCTCTTTGTGGTTGAATAAAATGCATACACCCACACCCCCAACGATTCTGACAATAGCATAATATTTATGGGTATTCAGGCATATCTATTGTATGTAGCTTTGGGGATGTATACCCATGAGTGAGATAGCTGGGTCATATGGTGTTCTAGTTTTAGTTTGTAGAGAAACCTCCATACCAGGACTAATTCACATTCTATATCTATAAAGAATTGGGCCAACTTTCTTGTAAAATTTTAAATATTTGCTTTTTATCACTCAAAAATTCTTCCATCATCATTGTTTTCATAATAATCTTCTAAAACTCTTCTACATAAACAAGAGCGAGTGAGCAGCTGACATCATTTTGAAAACATGGAATTTTATTCCCTTTTATATTATCTGCCACCTTGGGCTGTTAGAGGAAGACAGACATTCAATATGTGGAATACGTTTGGCATGAAAGAAGAATCTTTTTAGAGGAATCCATTTCAAAGTGGAAAGGAACTTCTGAAGCTCACACACACACACACACACACACACACACACACACGCATGCACGCGCGCACGCGCATAGGAACAGTGCCTATTCCTTGGGAATTGTTCTTTAAACCCTTCTCTCTGCCTGCTGTTCTAAAGCCTAAGTGATTAATGATGCTAACTGTGAAATCATCTTTCTTTAGATTTCTAGAACTTAGAACATTTTAGTCTCAGATACAATGTACAATATCCTTTCTCCTTTAGTCCTGTGCAGGAGCTAGCATGAAGCATGAAACTCGAAGTAGTATGTTTATATAAACAGTTATAGAAACTGGTTCCCGGAGGTCAGAGTTACTCTCCATATTCTAGTCATGAAAGAGAGGGAGAGCAATGATGTCAGAATCTGTCCTCCTGTCCTCCTGACTCCACTTTCTTTCTTCCCCCATGGAAGCCCTTTTATATATTTGGGTCCCCAAAGATGGTTTTATTTACGCAGACAATAGCTCCACCTGTCCTCAAGAGCCAGCCCTTGAAGAAACTTGGTTTTCTCCCAACTGTTGGCTTCTGAGCATTGGCTTTCAAGCAGTGAGCAGATGGACTTGGGTGCATTTAACAACCAAGGGAAGGAATCGCTGATTCTGGCAATGTTTCTAGTATTTTTTTTAAGAAAATAGTTTAGTTGTGGATCATTCTGGAATATGAAGAGATTCTTTGACTACCAAGCTACAATTACAATCTTACCCTATATGAAATTATTACCCAAAAACCATCCTGTCTATTACTCTAAACACTGAAGACTATTTAGCAAAAAGATTCTTTAATCTTAAACCTATTTCTTTCTTTTGACGCTTGTTCAAGGCTCTAGACCAATTCAAATCCATCAACTAATGCTTAACAGGCAAACGATACACTAGCGGCTTCTGCAAAATGATGTTAACATTAGAATGTTCCTTACATTTTTTATTGTATCTTTCAACAGACTTTTGTTCTCCCCCTTCCCTGTTCATTTCCACTTGCATAATCCTGGCTTCCAGCCAGTCAGTCTTGAGAAAAACCCTGCTCAGCCACCTACCAGTGCTCCCCATGGTGTGACAAACAGTCATTTTTCTTCAGGCTGTGACAGCTTCTGTCTTCTTCTATATCGCAGTGCTTCAGAGAAATGGGGCCAATTATTTGTGCAGATAATAGGAAAATTTCTGTACACACACACACACACACACACACACACACACACACTGCCCCTTCTCCAGAGAAAGCTCAATTTGGTACTTTTCTATGCACCATTCAGCAGAGAGGCCATGTGGAATGCTGGAGAGTTTTGGTGCCAGGGTTCCTGCTCTGCAATAAGATCGAATGTTTCATTCGGATTCAGCCTACCTCCTATTTAGTTGCTCCAATTTTATGTCTCCCAACGCACAATCTTGGGGGGGTTGCCATTGTGTATGTAGACATATGTTGTGCTAGAAGTTGGCAAAGACAAACAGACTCTAATGCCATTGTTTCCGGGAGTATTTGTTAGGGAGGTTTAATATCTAAAACTATTGGTTTTTTACAAACTCATTAGGAAGGGCGGCAAGAATGGCAGAGATATCAGAAAGAGGAACAGAGGAAGAAGAGAAAACAGAGAGGATCTCCAGTCTTACCAGCATGCATTAATTGTCTGTTTTAGGAGCTCTGCAAACAAGCCAGCACTTCTGTCCAGATCAGCCTCCCTGGGTGCCTCTGCAGGCCTGGCCAGGTGTATTCACCCTCCCTTAGTTCTCCTTGCCCTGCAGAAGCTGAGCTTCTTTCTGTGCCTATTTGGAGAGTTCCTTGAACATAGCTGAGCCACAGAGCTGATGCTGCCCAGGCTTGAGAACAGCAGGGCTAAATCGTTTAACTCTCTGAACATAAACTTGGCACGAAGGTAAGTTACCAAGCAACTGCATTTCTGACATAAAGCCTTTTAACAGCCTTTTCCATAGATTACTGAAAGTTCCCAGAACAAATTCATTCCTAGTCTGGTAAAGCAAAAAGGAGAAAACAGAAGCGGCCAAGGTGGCGGCGAGGCAGAGAAAGCCAAACAGAGGGGGGCAGGAAAAACAGGAAGACCCAGAAATGGGGCCTCTTGAGTGAGGGGTGCCGGCACCTAGAGGGGGCATCAGTGAATGACGGTGCACGCTGATCCCAGCATGGCATTTGCTGCAAGACCTCAGACTTCTGTGGTTCTCATTTACTGTGCAGAATTATATAGAGTTTCTCTTGGTTATAGTCCTTCACAATCACCTCAGGAATATTTCTGTCACATGGTCAGGAGAGCAGAAGGCTAATGGGCTTGGCAGTTTCATGCGATGGACAAGACGTAACTTGGAAAAAACTCAACATCCTGGGCAACCACCCCCTTTCTCCCCAGCTTTGTGTCTGTCATGCATACAATAAAAGTATTGTTTGTGGAGAATTTCAAAATATCAATGAAAACACAACTTGTCTTTTCATTAACACCACAGCTAAAACTCAAAAGCCCAGAATTGCTGGGATTTTAGTACGTACATCAACTCCAGCTACACTGAGCATGGCCTCGCCCTCCTCTCTTTCAATTTACTTCTTAAAACATTGTATTCTGCACAGAAGTCAATTCAGACAGCCTCCAGTTCCAACGTCCATCCTGACACTTGTGTGACTTGGCAACAGGATCTGCTCTAGGGTCCCGACAGGCTGAAGTCCGTCCTTCCTCAGAGCATCCAGATTGGGTTAAACAGTAGTTTGCAAACAACACAGAACAAGAGCTCTGCCAATTGTGTTGTTCTGCATGGTCACTTGGAATTTGAAGTTCATGTTTAAAACTTAAAACCATAGTACCCAATTCAAGCTGTAAAGTGTAAGTTTTGCTTGGCAAATGCAAAATTGGAGATTAAATGTGGCATATTTCCCTGAAAATAAAGTTACTGCTGGAGTTTAATCTTTATGAAGTGTTGGGCTATTTTTGTTGTCAGATTTAAAGATGAGTCAAGAGAACAATTGCCACAGCTGACCATGCATGTGATTATGACAGAGAGTAATTATAAGCAGGAGGAAGGTTTTTTAAATGACCTGTCCTAATCCAGCAATGTGGTTCAGAGATCAAGGTGTCTGCCACCAAGTCTGACAGCCTGAGCAATCCCTGGAACCCACAGTGGGAGGCGGGGACTCAGCCTCACAAATTGTCCACTGACCACATGCACAGTGTGGCATGCACATCCCCATACACATGTGTGTGCACGCACATGCACACACACACAATCAACCACTAAATAAATAGCATGTACTAGGTATGGGTATGGAGATCCATGGCCTGTAGAGCCATGGCACAGCCTCCTCTGACTTGTGACTCTACAGAAAATGGATCCCCCATACCCATACCAGAGCTGACAAAGGAGAAAGGTGGGGGCAAGGCTGCCACCTCTCCCTCCAGACAGCCTGGTTTGACATCCTCTGGCTTTTCCCACAGCCCACAGTTCCAGCTAAAATGTTCTCCCATGTTCTTTCCCTCTCTGCTCTAAATTATGCTAATGAAGTAGAGTAAGCTAGAAGAGACCAGATATTAGATGCCGGTTTATTGATTGATTTAGTGACTAACTTAAAGCACTGCTTGTCCTGCCTATCTACCAAGCTTGACTTCACTTGCTGTCTGAAGTAGGGTGAGCTGGAGAAGTAGCTGGAACAATGGATCATTGCCCTTACAACCTGCTGACTGCCACATATGCGTCTGAAAACTCTTGCTTGCTTGCCTGGCTCGTCTCATGGTTTTAGAATACAAACTGAGAATACAAACTGGACCCAGCATCGGAGACTTTTAGGAGCTGTACTGACTTCAGTCACCAGTGACACCTCTTTTCTCCTCTTACTGGTGTCAGGGTGTTTATTCTACAAAGACCCCATGACAACTGCTTCCTTGTGACCCAGGGACTCAAAGGACCTGCCCTTAGCCAATGCAAGTCTCGGGATCCTTCAAAATTCTTTCTGGTTTGCTTATGTCCTACCCATGTTTATGACTGCTTTAGAGAGGGACTCTAAAGATCACCCAGGTTTTTTGCATCTTCTTCCGAGATCCTCAGAGGTACACACACACACACACACACACACACA